>KN489508.1:7547-18686 GCA_000787155.1 Scartelaos histophorus
AAGAGCGTTTTGCAAGCTGCCACTCAGCACTCCGTCACGTCCTTCTTGTTTGTCTCATTAAGTTAATTTTAAACACTTTCCAAAATGATGGCCCTGCGCTGTCTGCACGGAGCTCTGACATATCGCCCACTCAGCTTTACTTTGCTGCAGACATGAATAAAGTGTGAGCCAGTTTTGCATATTTTTAGAAGAAAAATCCATATTTGATCTAAGCACACTGAGCATCATTTAATTGCCTGAGTAATTATAGCTGTACTGATTATGTAAAACAAATGCACAAATTATAAAGTGTTGTCTTGTTTTTACTAACTCATTCTCTACGATTGGACGCCTACTTTGTGTAATCAAGTAGTGTCATGTGTTTGCAGAATGGGTTGCTGGTTACGATGTCATGATTGCTGTAATACGAATACAGCTCCTTTCCTCAAAGTTTTGATAAGATAAGATTGCCTCATGATTGGAATTTACAAAGAAATAGAGAGAGATACTTTATAGATCTTGAGGAAAATTCAAGTTTAGCTGCAGAAACATTTACACTGTGCTTCTCAGCGTCCTTTGTGTCTCAGTCAAAGGTTTTAATGCAGTTAAACACGACGACTTGTCAGGGAGGGTCAGCAGATTTATGTCAGGGCATCTTGAGGCCAGGAAGAGCCCTCAGGACAAAAGTGCTCCTCCTCGATGTCCTGCAGCATCACAGCAGCCTCCAGGAGGCGCCAGGGAAACGCACCAAGAAAGGTCTCTCTTATGGTGCGATCGTTTATCCTTCCAACTCGTATTCTCTAAGCCAGACAATCAAAACATAAAAACGGCTAAAGCTCAGTGTCATATCTGAGTCCGAGTCGAAAGGATAAACGAATGCAGGGTTAATCCACTCCGTTGTTTTGGTCGGTGATGAAATGGGCCCTCAAAGTATTTCCTGTATAAGGTCTTCTGCCACATTTGGTGCAAAAAGTCTGCAGTATCTCAAAGGTCCATAGCACCTCCTTAGCTAGCCTCCATGGATTCAGAAAAAAAATGTCTCATTTCACTCAGTCCACTCCTTTTTATGCCCTTTGAACTGCACATGCTTCACTTCTTAGTTGGTGAAAATCCCATGATATGATGTTAAAAGTGAAGTGTGTGAGCCAGGTAGCAACCACTCCGTTGCCATGGGAGTCGAAGTTGCAGAGGCTAAAAATAAATGAGTCCTTTGATTCAGATAAATCTTTTCAATAACACAAAACAACAATAGACTACTTTATGCATTATAAACTTAAAGACAGGGTAAAGGGTTTTATACAAAATCAACTTTTTGGAGTTTTCTACCATGTTGTAATATTATTCCCTCATCAAAAACATGCCTGATGTTATCCATGTATGTTTGAGTAAATAAGTGATCTCTCCTGGGCCCTATTCGAACCCTCCTTATGGTTTGGAGTTCAAAGCTCAGCCACAAGCCTGTGTAACTAGAAAATCGATTCAGTGATATATCACAATACTTTATAGTATGAATCTTGCATCGATTCAAAATGCATCTATATTGATTTTTTAAAGTCATGTTCTGAGTGAAATTATACGTAATTATTGATAAATCATAATATATTGTCTTGTGTTTTAGTTTTGGGATATATCATGATACATTGAATCATAGCAGGGATATTGTGATATGTATCGTTTTGCCAGATTAATGGCAATGCACACCCCTATATATAATCCAATGCCATTTTTCACAAAAACACAGAACAATGCACTACAACTTCACACATCTGGTGCAATGTAATGTGATCTGCAGTAGTTTCATTATCGGGATGCACACTGTTGTAAAGTGCTAGCGTTCTGAAAGGGGAGTGGCTTAGCATGAAGAGAGAAGTGGAATGGGGGGACTCAAAAATGAAACTGAAAATGTTTTAAGTACTAATAAAAGGTAATCTAAATATATTATGTTTTAGCAGCTAATATCCCTGCTTTAAACACAAATACATGAAACACAATAAGCAGCATTAGTGTTTACCCAGAGTAACCTTGGCGATCAGCATGAACGGGCTCACTGTAGACCACTTCCCTGTGACGGTCCTCACTTGTCCCCGCACTGCTGCTGTCACATGGAGACTAAATGAAGCTAATTAGGTTTAGTTTAATTAACACTCTGGCTGCGCAGTACATTACCTGAGTGTTCTGGACTCAGCGCGTTTGACTAAAACAGCGTGAGACTTTCCGCTGAAACCATGCTTATTAAATCTACATTAGGTGTCACGCTTAAAATGACATTACATATTTTATAATGGACTGCAAGGGCAATGGTGACTTTATGGACCCAGGTTCCTAAACATTTATGAGGCAGAGAACAATATACGCTCTATATAAAATTGACTCTTGTGAGCTTTTATTTCATGTTATAATGCTGTGACCTCCTCAAAAACATACCTGGAGTGTTGGTTTCATTCATATATGTCAGACTAATCCTTTATTAGTCTGTTTACATCTCCAAAGCTCAAAATGCTCCGTTAATTAACTAAAAAGTATTACCATTTTTGAGACTGCTTGAGGAGATATTCAAAATCCATTTTCTTTCAACCATTTTCCCAGCAAAAATGGTTGGTTCCCTCAGCAAAAACATGTCAGGAGAGATTTTAGATGTTTGAGTAATTTAGCGATCTCTCCTGAAACCTAATCAAAGCATCCTGTACGATTATGTCCAAAGCTCCGCCCACAAGTCTGCATCACCCACGCTCCCACGTGACAACTCTCCATAAATGCACCAAAACATGATACAAAACTGTGCACAACTTCACAAACCCGATGCGATGTGCAGTGGTTTCATTAGCGGGATGCATTCTGATTGTGTTGCGTTAGCGCTCTGAAGGGGGAGTGACTTAACACAGGGAGCAAAGGCAGCGGGGACTCAAAACAAAAGTGAAAGTTGTACAACACGTTATGGCGAATATAGTATTTTCAAAACAATATCTCTCCAGTATTTTTCTGTGGAGATGTTACTGCTTTGCCTGAAATGTTTCACAGTATGGCATTAAACCTTTCTCTCATCATGAAGACAAACCAAACCAAGTTACAGGTCAGATCTGCGGAGAGGCGACGCCGCTCACAGTCAGAATGTCTGTTTTTATAGGTATTTTTGAGCTATAAAACCACCTGTAAATGCATAAATGTAAGGCAGACCTGTTTAATGTCATACCGTGGAACATTCCAAGCAGAGCAATAATGTATCCATAGAAACAAGTAATAGACCCACTACCGAAATGTTTCACAATCCACCTTTAAGAATAGCAGCTCAAGTTAAATGCCATTTTCTGCTATCTTTAAATAAATATTACATTTTCTGACATTAGCCTGTGCAGTGGTCATTAGCGGGATGCATTCTGATTGTGTTGCGTTAGCGCTCTGAAGGGGGAGTGACTTAACACAGGGAGCAAAGGCAGCGGGGACTCAAAACAAAAGTGAAAGTTGTACAACACGTTATGGCGAATATAGTATTTTCAAAACAATATCTCTCCAGTATTTTTCTGTGGAGATGTTACTGCTTTGCCTGAAATGTTTCACAGTATGGCATTAAACCTTTCTCTCATCATGAAGACAAACCAAACCAAGTTACAGGTCAGATCTGCGGAGAGGCGACGCCGCTCACAGTCAGAATGTCTGTTTTTATAGGTATTTTTGAGCTATAAAACCACCTGTAAATGCATAAATGTAAGGCAGACCTGTTTAATGTCATACCGTGGAACATTCCAAGCAGAGCAATAATGTATCCATAGAAACAAGTAATAGACCCACTACCGAAATGTTTCACAATCCACCTTTAAGAATAGCAGCTCAAGTTAAATGCCATTTTCTGCTATCTTTAAATAAATATTACATTTTCTGACATTAGCCAACCATTGCATCCTGTACTTATTTGCATTTCACACATTTCCCCCGTATCTTTTCACTATTCAGTTTGCACAAGAATACGCCACATTTTCGTACAAACAAATCAAATCTCCATAATCGTTCTTGCTTTAATTAAACCTCACATCAGAAAGCTGCGCTGAGAGACAAACATCTGCGTTGCATGTAAACAGTGCATTATGACTAAGCCTGATTACGTGGTCAAAATGAATAAAACATGGGCATTTCCACAGCGCCGTCATTGTGAGTCAGTATAATGCTAACGCTAACCTCCTCCAAAGCCAAAAGAGCAGACTCCGGAGCCTTGAGCTAGCCCCCAGAAATCGTCTGTGCCGGGGTTCTATATATAACACACGGACCGCTGTAAAGTGCAATGTGTGAGGACAGGCCTAGTACAGGGCATCACAGGGGCAAACAAACAAAAGCTCCTCTTGAAAGAACCATTACGTTTTTTTAAAAGGAACAATATTACACTTTTTTTTCTGATCTCTGTAATTATTGTTTATTTTATTTTTTTAAGTACTTTATTGTCCCTGTGTGTGTCCAGGGACCCATCTCCATGATCTCATTGTTAGGCTTGGCCACCCAGACACGGGGAGAACATGCAAACTCCACACAGGAAGGCCCAAGAAACCCAGGGATAGAACCCCGAACCTTCTTGCTTTGAAGCATGAGCGCTCCTGCCGCCATATGTTTCTTCATCATAAACACGCTTTGAGATGCGTTTTGTTTCATTCACACGTTTAACACACAAACCCTGCAGATTTTGGTTGCCTTTTCTCTAAAACAGAAAACACTCCACCTTGTGATGTCATGTGGTAATACAGGAAGTGCTCCACTGTGTTTTTTAACTGCATACACCTTGACTAGAATCATTTGGATTCAATCATAAAGGACTACTCAAACATATTTAACCTTTATAGCAGACCACATACGGCCCTTTGGTTACTCAGATCGGTCTGTTTAAGCTCATTTGGAATTACAAAATAAACATATTTTAGAATTTGACCTCATGCATGGACTAAAGCTGCATTGCTTTTATTTTAGAGTGTTTTTTTTTAAATAACATTTTTCGTAAGACAACCTCACTTTTTCATTGCTTAGTCATACACTCTTACCAGTCTGACCAGCATCAAAACGACGATATTTACTGCTTTTTTAAAATAAAGAAATACAATCCATACTATGCAGAATTGTGTTAAGCACTTTGGCCCGGCCCTCCACAATATTTTCTGTTATGTGGCCCCGTGGAAAAAATAACTGTTCACACCTGTTTTATAATAACACAAGCCCAGGTATGTTTTTGCTAAAGTAACACTGTTATAATATGAAAGTCAACTCCTAGATGGCAGTGGAAATGTTCCAATTTGTCCAAATCCAGACCTTTTGAAAGTTCCAACTTTTTTACTTCTTAGACCTTTACTAATGTCAATAGCTCAAAATATATATATATGTGGAGTTGTGTTTTGTTTCATTCACACAATTTTTAACCTTTTGTTCAGCAGAGATCAGCAATTCTCGGGCTGAAATTATCCAAATGATTCTAGGGAAGGCGTATGGAGTTTAAACACAGTGGAGCACTTCCTGTATTACCACGACATCACAAATTTTCTGTTCGAGAGCAGATCTGAGCCTAAATCTGCAGGATTAGTGGGTTAAACGTGTGTGAATGAAACAACACAACTTTAAGTGCGTTTGTGATGAGAAAATGACATTATAACAAATATGACGTAATAGCGTAATATCAGCCCTTTAATTGCAAAAGTAGTATAGTATTTCAGTGTACTTTACTTTTACAGTGATGTACTTTAAACTGCATATATCTTGAATTAAGTATATAACTTGATAACACAGAGTATAATAAGGCCACATAGGATTCTAAATTTATCCCCTTTAGTTTGAGCGCGCAAAGTCGACACGAGATTGACACGTTCAGCACATTCCCCATGATTCATAGCTGCTGCATGGGTCTTAATTGGTGTTGTGTCGCGGTGTGTCGGAGAATATGCTTAACCTGTCAAACCCGGAGAGACACAGAAGACAGCAGCTCCAGGCAGGCTCGCAAACAGAGGGACCGTGGCAGCCATTACTCCATCACACTCGGGGCCGGTCCAATCTATAGGACGTTTAGCCTGATTGAAACGCCGTGTCGTGGGAAACTGAGCTGTATGGAGGATTTCAGCCCGGACAGAGGGGCAAATGAGAGAGGGGGGCAGTTTGTTGCATTAACTGGTGGCACTGTTAGTCAGGTTGGGATTTCAAGGTCTTACATTACAAAACTTTGACTCTTGTGAGCTTTAAGTCATGGAACAGAGTGAGTATGCAGGGTTTGATGAAATTGCAATTGGACACACGTAATGTCATTGACACCTAAACACATAGTTAAAAAGGTTCAAATTTGAGAATAATTCCCCACATATCTGTAGTACCTCTGACCTCCATGGAAAAAAAAAATCATTTTTTCAGAAATCCTAAGTTATTCTGCAGAATCAGAAATCAGATCAGAAAATTTTGCTTTGATTTAGCACAATCTGAACTTTGTCAGTTCTTTATGGTCAAACACCTACAACAAGTCCCTCTCAAAAATATTTGTCACAATTAATGTCACAATCAATTTGACTGGCAAGGCACTTCAACCTCATAGAGTTTTAAAAGCTGGAGCCAAAGACACAATAAGTTTTTTGCCACCGGGGTCCCACTGTGGCACCTTGTTGTTCCCGTGGTCTCCCATCCAAGTACTAACCAGGTCCTGTCCTGCTTAGCTTCTGATATCAGGCTTTGACAAAGAGGTCTGGCCACATTAAAAACAAATTCATGAATAAATAAATAAAATTACTACTTAGTAAAGTAAAGACTATGCAGCTGTTTTAATATGAAGATCACTTAAGTGTGTGACTTTGTAAATATGTATTCAAAGTAACATGAGGGAGGAACATGCTTCACATCTGCCATCTACTGGTGAACAAAAAAAAAAACTTGCAGTGATTTAAGGAAGTAGAGAATTTACTCCGAGTGGAACACACAAAATAAACCATTACGTGGAGCAACACCAGGTGGGCCACAGAATGTGCAGTGTTCTCCCATAAAATCAATAAGCTGCATGCTGATTCTGCCAAAGGCAAAAACACACCAAATTGGAATTAGTTTGAATATATTTTCATTTTGAGGGTTCAGGATGAGACAAAAATATGTACAAAAGAACATTTGGAGCTTATTGACAGCTCAACCGAGACCCCTGTGAGCACCATGTATCTGTGGTCACATCTGAGTGTTCATGCAGACTGCTGAAGGGATTTTTTGTTTGTTTTGTTCGCATAAATCTGATTATATTTGCACAAGCCAAAAAATACATTATGTAAAAGAAAAACACACATATAAGTGGCATTGGACTACAAGTTGCATCATTTGGGAGAAATGTATTTAGAAAAATCAGAGCAGGTATCTGATATATGACCATAAAATATGAACAGTTATTCAGAGAACTACAGCATAAACAACAGAACAAGTTTACCAAAGTCTCCATCTCACTCCAAATCTCTAAATCCATTGAATTCTTCATCCTCAGTGTCACTTCTGAGCAATTCCGCCAACTCCAACTAAATCTAGATTTAAGCCTGCGATTAGCTGTTTTTGGTGTCTTCATTGCAGTTCGAGTGTCCTCTGCTTTTCCACAGTCCCTCACAATTTCTCATTCTTCCAAACTTACTTTCTGCTGCTCGATTATTGTTTTCAGCTACATATTTCGCTTCTTGCTTGTAATCTGCAGAATATGATTAGCAGTTTATCGCTGTGTGATAAAATAAGTTATGATGCTAAATGAACATTAGTGAGTGGGATACGTCTTAATGACTCATGTGTGTTAAATGCAGTAAGTGCGTAAATGACAAGAAGAAACATCTCAAACTTCATTTGCCGGACATCCACTCACACCTGATCTTTTACTCAACTATGCCTGAAATCTGCTGAAATCCTAAAAAACACTGATATGCTTCCAGAAAGGACAGAGGCTCTTTCTGCAGGAGACATGCACAGTACAGTAAAGCCAAGTAACCGTGGTACAGGAATAATAGAAGTAGCAGATAGTGGCACACAAGCCTAGAGCTCGTGATTGCAGGAACACCCAAACAAACCATGAAAGAAGTGATTTATTGTCAAGAAAAATGATACATGAACAAACGAGGAATTACAGTCTCGATAAACATCCATTCATATAGTCATATTAGTTTTACTGCAGTACAGATGCATCATAAAAGCCGCTATTGGGGTGAAAATGAAACCACTGTGTACTGGCTGCTGCTAATTATATAGCGCATTTAACCCTCAGGGAACAGAAAGGGCCCCATTAGCATGCTATTTGTCGTCAGCTTCATTGTAATCATTGTAGTCCGCTCTAACCTCTACGAATTGTGGAAAAAAAAGTTAGATTTTTAGTGTTATTAGATAAAATCAGGTACAGCACCGTGGAGATGTTATTGCTTTGTCTGCAATGTTTCGCAGTATGGTATTAAACCTTTCAATCTCCATGGAGACCAAACCAGGCCAAGCTACAGGTCAGATCTGTGGAGAGGCGAGCTGCTCACAGTCAGAAGTACTTTTGAGCTAAAAAATCACCTAAAAACCCTACATAGTGCACCTTATTTATACACAAGTCGTCTTCGCTAACAAAAAAGTTTAATCCTCTTTTAATCTCTATATTACAACTTTCCCATTTTTCTGGAACACGCGTCGCTTTGTTGTGAAAATCCGCCGCACAATCCACGCTGAGATCGAACGGTGGGCGAGCGGCCGGAGAGACGATTGCCTCTTTGTTGCAACGCATAAAAGTCAAAGGGCGCGGTGATCAGTATGGATGCTAAGTTCGAGTCTCTGCGGCGGCGCTTGCTAATGTTATGTAAATATGGAGGATGGCGAGTGGGGACGGAGCAGAGCGAGCGGGACCGGCGACCTGAGCTGCATAATAAACCCGGTCCTTAGTCACGGCGCCGGTAGGTACGATGAGCGAAAGTCGTTTTAATCTACAAATTCAGATAACTGTATTGATCCGATGCAAATGTTACAAGAAATATTACTCTGCAAGCAAGGCTGAGTCAAGGTTAAAAACGTTCTGATAATAAATTGATCAAAATGAGCTGAAATTTAAAATGCTCATCATGCACTCGACCGACAACAGCCTAGAAAGCAGAATGAGCCTCAATGAGTTCCTGGATTTGGGTTGCCAGGTTCAGTGCTTATTGAAGTGGGACCAATGGTAATAAGCAGGCACAGTTAGTAATGCTGAAACAGAATGGGAATGGATTAGAAAGCAATAGCCACCTCATATTTTTTCAGTATTTCGTATAAGAGTTGTATTTTTTGTATTTAATGTGCACATGAAACGATTAAGGTTTTACACAGAAGATAGATGGTCATGGATGTGTTTCTTCTTTTTCAGGTGAGAAATAATGATTTAAGTAAATATTTATTTTATATATGCAATTTTGTAATTTTCTACAGTTATAAAACATAATTGTAAAGACATGATTAGCATGGTCATGGATGGGTCTTGTTTTTCAGCTGAGAAATTATGATTTAAGTGAATATTTCTTTCTGATAATTATAACTTTGTAATCTAGAGGTGTCTTTTTTTTGAATGGGCAAACTTTACAATTCGGTTAAGCATAAATTGCGTAGTCATAGGTGTTTCTTGTGTTTCAGGTGAGAAATTATGATTTAAGTGAAGTTTTTTTCTGATAATTATCATTTTGTAATTCAGAAGTGTCCTCTGTTGTATATCTGATTTGTAAAGTTTGACTGGGCATGAATAGCGTGGCCACTGGTGTCTCTCTTCTGTTTGAGATGTGAAATGACAATTTAAGTGAATATTCCTTTCTGAGAATTCTAATTTTGTAATTTTGTAAGGTCCTCTGTCGTATAACCGAATTGTAAAGTTTGCTCAGACATGAATAGCAGGGCCATAGATGTGTCTCTTGTGTTTCAACTGAGAAATGACCATTTAAGTGAATATTTCTTTAGGATATTTTTAATTTTGTAATCTAGAAGTGTTCTGTTTGTGTGATTGAGTTGTAAAGTGTGCGTGGACGTGAATAGCGTGGCCATAGATGTGTTTCTTGTGTTTCCATGCATACGGCAATCAATGGAACGCTCTCTGAAGCTTCTTTATTTGATCACAAGTGCATCACATATTCAGCTGGGTTGAACATAAAATGTGTCTCTCAGATCTGAATGGTCATTACCTAAACCCCAATCATGAGTCAGTGCCAGTGCAGCCTCAGTGAGGGGATTCTGGACGTTCTGAGCTTGTCCATATTGATACTCTGCAGCTGATGCCATCAACATGACCTTGGGGTGTGATGCTAACTGGAGGCAGAGCTCTGTTTGAAGCTCTGTTATTCAAGTTAGACTTTAATTAGGGTTTGATTTGAACACAGTCGGACCATAAACAACTCACTTAACTAGAACTACAACAGGTGAGCTGATTCTGTTTCACTTAACTAACTACAACAGGTGAGCTGATTCTGTTAAACAAATATCACACAGAAAATTAGCCAGTAGCTCATGAAAATGTGTGGTTAAAACTTATTTTGCATTTTTTCTTGAGTTTTCAGACAACTGTAAAACCTTTTTGACCGTTTGCTAATGTGATTATTGCATCTCCATGATAACTGCTGAACATTCCACCATAGATATACATATAGAACACCCCCAGCATTATGTGACTGCAAAGGATCAATACTGAAAATGATAATTGTATGTGTGCTTGAGAAACATTTTTTTAATTTATATTCTTAGAAACACAATACTCATGATTTCGTCCCTGTTACGACCCAGCTCTGCTAGGGTGAGGGAAGTAACAAAAAAATACCAAGATGGAAAATGGAATAAATAAGGTTTAATTAACAGGTGTGTAAAAGGTTTAACTTAACAAAACATGGTAAAATATGTCCATAACTAAACCAAGTTAAGAAACAACACAACAGATTTAACATTAAACAAGTTTTGTGCTAAAACAGGTCACGTGAGCTTATAAAAAGAGTGATTAACTAAGGGACACAAAAATAAACCAAAACCACGAATGTCCCAAAGAAAACCACAAACAGAATCGAGTGACCAAATCAAAAGGCACAAAACACAACAAACTAAATAAAACCAAGTGTCTCAACACACAGAAGTCACACACTAACACAAAGACAGAGTGACTGACACAAATGAGACACATTGTCAGACTGGCCACAAAGGCCACAGCCCTGAACAGGAGCTGTG
>JACN01121177.1:0-10312 GCA_000787155.1 Scartelaos histophorus
CTGGTTTAACCCTGATCGATAGTTCTGTCGTTCTGTCCTGGTTTAGCTCTGGTTTAGTCCTAGTTTAGCTCCTGCATATAGTTCTGGTTTAGTCCTGGTACTGTCCCGGTTTAGTCCTGGTTTAGCCCCATGTAAATTTCAGGTTTAGTCCAAGTTTAGTCCAGGGTTAGTCCTGGTTCTGTCCTGATTCTGTCTTGGTTTATTCTTGGTTTAGTTCTGGTTTAGTTCAGTTCTGGTTTAGTCCTGGTTTAACCCTGATCGATAGTTCTGGTTTAGTCTTGGTTCTGTCCTGGTTTAGCTCCGGTTTAGTCCTGGTTTAGTCTTGGTTCTGTCCTGGTTCACTCCTGGTTTAGCCCCATGCAAAATTCTGGTTTAGTCCTGGTTTAGTGCTGGTTTAACACTTGTGTTTAGTCCTGGTTTAGCCCTTGTGTATAGTTCTGGTTTAGTTCTGGTTTAGTCCTGGTTCTGTCCTGGTTCTGTCCTGGTTTAGTCCTGGTTTAGCCCTGGTTTAGTCCTGGTTTAGTCCTGGTTTAACCCTGGTGTATAGTTATGGTCCTAATTAATCAATGAATTATTGTGGTTATTGTGGTTATTAATCATTGTGGTTAAGATCATATTAAACTGGGTTATACTGTGGATACAGAACTTGTTTGAACCTGGTTTAGTCCTGCTTTAGCCCTACTGTGTAATTAGGGTTTATGGTTTAGTCCCGGTTTGAGTCTTGAGTCTTTAACCTGTATTTGATCCTGGTTTACGTTTGGTGATGTGATTTGGACCTGTTTAATCCTGGTTCAGAGAGTAGATTACTAGATTTGATTTGATCCTGTTCTAGTCCTGGATTAGTCCTGGATTAGTCCTTGTTTAAACTGCATTATATTTTTGTCTTGTCGTTATTTTTGACTTCCTCCTGGTTTAGATTCAGGTTTAGTTTTTTCCTAATTTAAATCTGGTTCAGGATTCTGGATTAGCCTTGATTTTTTTGTGCCAGTTTAGTCCAAGGTTCAGTCCTGGTTCAGCCCTCGGTTTTCCTCACACTTTGCCTGTATCTGTACCGAAGAGCCCGGCAGACATGAGCCGGAGCCAGAGAGTATGAGGGGCCCGCTGTGGATCAGACGGCCCCCGCACGAGCTCTGGAGCCTGGGGAGAGTCTGTGGGAGACACTGGTCTGACTGACACTCTGGGAGGAGACGTCTCTGGCACAACGTCAATACAACGTCAGCTAATGATACGATCACTGCAGGGACACGAGGAGGACGAGAGCGCGTTCACTCTGCAAATACTACGGACATGGACAGAAAATGTCCAGTTTATCAGCAGTACAGTTAGTAGTAGTAGCTGTAGTTAAAAAGGAGTAGTAGTATTAAGGAGCATGGAGTAAGGAGTCGTAAGGAGTAGTAGTAGTACAGTAGTAGTAAGAGGTGAGAGGAGCAAGGAGTATGGAGTAAAGTGTACTAGTAGTAGTAGTTGTAGTAGTAAGGAGTAGTATTAGCAGTAGTAGTAGCAGTAGTAGTAAGAAGTGGAGGAGTAAGGAGTAGCATTACCAATGAGTAGTAGTTGTAATAGTAGCAGTAGTAGTAACAGAAATGAGTAATAGCATTAGCAGGAGGAGTAAGTAAGGAGTATGAACTAAGACGTAGAAGTAGTATTAGTAGTAGTAAGGAGTCATATTATTATTAGTTGTAGTAGCAGTAGTAGTAAAATGGGGAGGAGTAAGGAGTAGTAGTAGTAATAGAAAGGAAAAAGGAGGAGTAGTAGTTGGAGCAGGAGTATTGAGTATGGATTACGGCGTAGTTTTAGGAATGAGTAGTAGTAGTCGTAGTAGTCGTAGTAGTAGTAGTAACAGAAAGGAGAAAAGAGTCATAGCAGTAGGAGGAGCAGTAAGGGGTAGTAGTTTTATAGTAAGGAGAAGTAATTGTAGTAGTAGTAGTAGTGGTAGCAGTAGTAGTAGCAATAGTAGTAGTAGCTGCAGTTGTGCAGTAGTAGTAATAGTAGTAGTCTTAGTAGGATGAAGAATTAGGAGAAGTCAGAAGAAGTATTAGTTTAATAATAGTAGCAGAAGCAGTAGTAGTAGCAGTAGCTGTAGTAGTAGTAGCAGTGGCAGTAGCAGTAGCAGGAGTGATGGTAGTAGTAGTAGTAGCAGTAGTAACAGTAATAACAGTAATAGCAGGAGGAGGAATAAGGAGTCAGGAGTAGTTCAGTAGTAGTAGTAGCAGCAGAAGTAGTAGTAGTAGCAGTAGTAGCAGTATTAGTATTAGTAGCAGTAGTAGTAGTAGTAGTAGTAGTAGTAGTAGTAGTAGTAGTAGTAGTAGTAGTAGTAGTAGTAGTAGCAGTAGTCCTGGTCTAACTCACTGGGAGGAGGCAGTTTCCAGCTCGTCAGGACCACATGAGCTAATGATCCGATCACTGCAGGGACAAACTCTGATGAGAAGTGAAAAGCACAATTCACTAATCACATTCTACTCCCCGAAGGCTCAAAAGCAGGAAGGAAATGTCCGATTATCAGCAAACCAGTCAGTGGCAGTAGTAGTAGTAGTAATAGTAGCAGTAGGGGAGGAGGAGGAAATATAACAGTAGTAGTATAAAGGAGTAAGAGCAGAAAGGAGTAGGAGTAAGGTGTAGTATTAGTAAAGAGTAGTGGTAGTTGTGTAGTAGTAGTAGTAGTAGTAGTAGTAGAGGTAGAAAAGAGAAGTAGTATAGGTAAAGAGTAGTAGTAGTAGTAGTAATAGCAGTGAAAGGAGAAGTAGTATAGGTAAAGAATAGTAGTAGTAGTAGTAATAGCAGTAGTAGAAGTAATAGTAGTAGTAAAGAGTGGTGGTGGTAGTAGTACTGATGGCAATAGTAATAGTAGCAGTAGTAGTAGTAGTAGTCGTAGTAGTAGTAGTCGTAGTAGTAGTAGTAGTCGTAGTAGTGGTAGTAGTAGCAGTAAAGAGTAGTAGTAAACAGAAGAAGTAGTAGTAGAAACGAGTAGTAGTAGAAAGGAGTAGGAGTAACGAGTAGTATAAGTAGAGAAAAGTAGTAGTAGCTGTAGTAGAAGTAGTAGTAGTAGTAGCAGTATAGGAGGAGGAGAAAGGAATAGCAGTAGTATTAACAGCAGTATTAATGGTAGCAGTACAGAGTAGTAATAGTAAACAGAAGTAGGAGTAGTAGTAGTATTAGTAAAGACTAGTGTAAAGAGTAGTATTAGTCGTCATCGTCGTCGTAGTAGTAAAGATTAGTAGTAGTATGGTATTTGTACAATACTTCACCTCAGCTAAATCATTTGTTAGCATGTTTTAGCACATTTCTTAAAAAAATAATCTGATAATATGAGATTAATATAACAGTCAAGATATACTTTTATTTCTCAATATCATCTCTCCCTTATTAATACAGACCAAAAACAAGCTAACCTAAAGAGCGCATATAGAATTTACCGTTTAGCATGCTATCGATTTATGCTAACACAATGCTACTATTGATTTAAAAAAAAATATGATTCATTGTATTCAGTCATTTAAATAATGTATTGTTTTGTTGCAGAGAACTGGGCACTCCACTCGGACATTTGGCAGACTGACCCATGGTGTGTTGTCAGTATAACCTTTACCTCCATCCGTCCCCGCTCCTCCCTCTCCCCTTCTGCTTATTCTTACTTTTATGGTTTATTTTTGATTTATCCCTTTAATATCTCTCCTATACCTCTCTACCGCTTGTGTAATGTATTCAGCCCATTTTATTGTTTGTATTTTTTCTTGTAAATCCACCCTCGAGAATTACGTTTCCAATCTCCCTGTCACTGCATTACCTCTCCAATGACTAATATGCTGTAGTGAAGTTATGGTGCCAATATTTGTAACAATCTTTGCCAAAGAAAAACTCCTCGTCGGCTATTTTATACTTCAACCTCAACCAAGAGATTGGCCGATACATTTTAATACATTTTAAGTGGAATTTTTAATACTTAAAAAAAATAATAAATCACCCAAATTTTGTATATATATATTTTTTTTTAAATTAAATGATCAAACTTATTATTGTCCACAAAAAAATCTCTATTTGCACTAAAATACTTCTATAATATAGTACTTTTGTTCTTACAGCCAATGTAAATAACTTTTTTTTGAACAAAAAATGGATTGAAATGAAATTGAGTTTTCATTTTAATGCACTGAAAAACATAAAAAAATATATATTCTTACTAAAAATGCCACAGTATGTAACTTTCTTGACAAAATGTGTGTAAAATAAAAGCAGATTTTTATTTTTTATTTTTTTGAATGTTTTAATGCATTGAATAACATAAAAACATGTGTCTCCACAAACCTGACTCATATTTGCTACTTCTGCTTGTTTCCATGGAAATATTGACTCTTTGGCTATAACATTCCACAGTATGGCGTTAAACATATCTACCTCAATGAGGAATGTTCCAAAGTGTGATTTTAACTTTCTGTTTCCATGGAATCTTGCAGGTAAATCCGGAAAGTTCCATACTGTACTTTTCATTTTACAGATTCGCAGACATTCGCAGATACATATGAAGTTAGTTTTCTTGAATATTTTATACAAACAATCCTCAAAAAATGTGTGTAAATATTTGTTTTTGTCGATATCGCCCAGTCTCATTCTGATTTTGTGCCTTTTGGAGCGAGGATTGCGCCTGAGATGTTAGCTTATGTGTTTTTGTGGTGTTATCCGGCAGCCGGCCTCCCCTCTGGGCTGCAGGTTTTTTAGACTTCTAATGGGTACGAAGAGGATTGGCCGTGTGGGTGAGCGAGATGCTGGTTTCCATAGTAACGCTGCTCTCCCGTCTGCCCTCTCTTGCTGCCACTATGGAAGCGAAGTTTTCCGCTCCTGCCGAAAACAAAGCTACGGTAAAAGCCACGTCACCGCCTACGTCACCCCCTTGTGCTCACTTTATGTCTTCAGATTTTATGTTTCATGTTGTTGTTTTTGTTGTGAATGTTTTATCCATAAACTCGATACCACCGTGGATTGTATCTCTGTGTTTCATTTTTTATGCTCGTCTTCTCTGCAACAAACGTGTGCTTTAATGCTCGTATTTTAATTTTCACTTTTCATTTTTGTGTTGAAATCCCATCTCTTTCAAATCTTCTGTCATTAGAATGTTTAAAATTCTGGACTGGAGCAAGTGGAGGCAAAATGTGCTAACATCATAAATTTAGATGTTAATGGTTTTATGACATTAGAACAAAAAAATAAGCAACAATTTTGAATTTCTGAGCTACAAATCTTATTAACTTTGCTTCTGTGTGAGGAAGGATGGAAAAAAATACACTTTTCTAACCTTAAAATAGTATTTGGGCTTCACAAAAAGCCTAATTTGTCATGAAATGTGTAATATATTTGTAGATGAAGTGAAAACCTGTTGTGGGCTCAACATTTCTGTGAGGATTTGTCCAATAAAAACCTTAAAATGTGGATTTTGCTTCTAAAAATGTTTAGTGTGGATCATAAACTCTTAACAAATAATGTAAAACACAATTATAAGTGTTTCTAAACTGGGCTCTGAATCATTCACATGGATCTGAGAGGTTTGACTTTTAAAAATTTCACTAGATTTTTAATATTTTGTGATATTCGGAATTGAATCCCAGTTTTTCCATTAAAATTACATTATGTTCCACTTCACTTTTACCTCCAGCTGCTCCACTCTAGAATACAGAATGTTTTTGTTGACAGTTTTTCACTTTAGCTTCACTAAAGATGAATTGTTTTGACATAATCAATTCTACTTTTTAATTTCTTAAGTAAAATAAGATATGAAAACAATTAAAATGAGAAGATAAATGTAATGCGTGTCGCCTCCAACTGTAAAAAACTGGTTTAAACCGCAGGATCTGGCAACCCACAGTGAAGACCTCATTCTGCCACATTAACAGTGCATCAAATATTATTGGAAAAGTGGATAAATGAAAGTTTGAATTGTTGTTGAACATTTCGACCTAACTTTTTGGGGTCACATATTTATTTGTTTAAGATTCTTTTTTAAAAACTTAATTATTTGAAGTAGTTAACAATGGTCCACATCTGAAGCCTCCTAAATATCCACCACAATGAGTTTTGCTATCAACAACTAGCATGCTAACAGAACTAGCATGGAGTGGTACAATTTACATATGCAAATCATGTTAGTGGAAGACCTGTATTTTAAGTGTCAAGTTAAAACTTACTTACCAAAATTGATGTTAAAGTTTCATTTTTAACTGAACTTACAAAAAAACGAACTAAATCTAAATCTTTTTATTTCAAATACTTAACTCCAGACCTGCTCAACCAATATGAACTTGTTCTTGGTCAAACAAAATAAATAGTATAATATAACAATGATATAATAATACAAATTAAATAAATAAAATCATATAATTAGACGTGAAAAACGACTACAGTTTTTGGCGCTGATGCCCGATTGTTCCAGTGCAGTGGCCCCGGGGCCCATTATATATGATCACTGTGTAGATTTAATTTGTGCTAAATAATAATCAAATCCACTCATAGTTTAACAAAATAGAAGCTAAAACCTGAATAAAGTTGAATAATAATATGACAAGAGAAAATCACCACATTTTTATTAAACCTAAATTCACTTTTGCTAATAATTCATGGAGCAAATCAAGCAAGAAGAAATGTAAATGCTTAAGTCAGGCTTATTAATAATAAAGAACAATATTTAGATTTAATTTTTAATAAAAAAAAAAAAAACAAAACCTAAATAAATCAATAAATAAAAACTATTTTGTATGTAAAATTAAATAAAGTAAATCAAATGTTAAAATGAAAATGGCACAATAGTCTTATAATCAGCAAATTCCTTAACAACTGCTTCAACGGTTTCATTTTTCTATGGCAGAACCAGATTTTACACTTTATATTTTGAACAACACAACTTCTCTCTCACAAATTTTAATTCTGGACTCTAAAAAAATCATTTAGTGTGTGTAAAGCGAGATAAAAACCTAAACGCTAATAACCTCAGAGCTGTTTTCACACTGGGGCAAATCAAATCCACTTTATCACATGAACATAATACAAAAAAACTCAAAAACGTTACTGTATCTTTCCTGTGAACTTCTGATTTGACTTGGTGCAGAACAAAAGCTCAAATCAGCCTTTTTCTGTATCTCTGCACCGCGGAACCCTCCGGTCTCACCCCATTTACTTCGCACGAGGGGGTAAAGGGGCAGATGGAGGGAGGCCCGGGGGGTGGCCTCTAAACACATCTCCTCCATCTCCTCCTCCTCCTTTTCCCACGTTTTTTTCCTCGTTCCTCACGTGGGATTTGTGCGTTTCAGACTCTGAGACTACGGAAGATGAGACGACGGAGCCTCAGCTGGAGACTAAAGAGGGCAGGCAGCAGGACAAGGGGACGCGCAAGGGACACACAGGTACTACTACTACTACTACTACTACTAATACTACTACTGATACTTCTACGAGATCTTCACCTCCTTGAATACACTTGACCTGGGTTTGGTTTTGAGATTGGTACACTACAGTCACAAATGGTAGCTATTTTTGGGAATATTGTTTTAATATTTGACAAAAAAATACAAATTTAAGGTCCTATATTACGCCAAAGTGTTCCTTAGTCCTCTTTGAATGTTGTTACCGCCTCAAAAACAACAACCTTATATTATTTTGAGTGTTTTAATGCATTGAAACGTATAAAAACACGCGTCTTTACTATGAGCGGCCTTGCATCACTGCACAGATCAAACCCGACATTTCCAAACACTATTGTACAAGTAAAACTGCAGCAGATTCTACATTTAAATCTTCAGCATAAATAAACTTTACAACATTTCACAGTATGGTGTTAAGCATATGCACCTCCATGAAGAATGTCCCAAAGTGTGGTTTTAACTTTCTGTTTCCATGGAATCTTGCAGGTGAATCTTTCTACCCAGAAGGTTCCACACTGTACTTTTCATTTTACACTTTGACCTCAACCAAGACATTCACAGATACATTTTAAAATATCTGTAAAGGAAATGATACCACAAAAACCTCATCTGGTTCAGGGCTGTGGGCTCGTTCTGTGAGGCTGTACATCCTGATTTTATTACTTGTAATTAGGGCTGGGCGATATGGAGCAAAAAATATCTCTTTTTTTGCTATATCTCGATAAACGATATATATCTCGATATCTGTGCAGGAAAAATAACCCTTCCAAAACTACTGCAAAAACAAAAATGCAAAGAAGTTGTCAGTTTATATAGGAAGGTGTAGGAAAGTGCTTCTGCAACATTAAAAACAAAATAAAAATCCCTGTATAAAAATAATAATTTAACTGTAAAATAAAGGAAGAAATAAGCTCCTTTAGCAGAGGAGTGGAGCCCCTCTGCACCTGGCCCCGCCTCCAGCCTCCTCCCCATATTTAAGAAGATCACAGCTCCTGTTCGGGGCTGCTGGCCTTTGTGGCCAGTCTGCCAATGTGTCTCCTGTGTTTGTCTGTCACTTTGTGTTGTACTAGTACGTGACTTTGTGTTGAGACACTCGTTTGGGTTTAGTTAATTCTGTTTTGTGCTTTTTGATTTGGTCACTTGATTCTGTTTGTGGGTTTGTGGTTTTCTTTGGGACATTTGTGGTTTTGGTTACTTCTTACGTCCCTTAGTTTAATCACTCGTTTGGGACCCCACGTGACCCGTTTTAGCACAAAGCTTGTTTTATGTTAAATCTGTTGTGTTGTTTCTTAACTTGGTTTAGTTATGTACATATGTTACCCTGTTTTGTTAAGTTAACCCTTTTACACACCTGTTAATTAAACCTTACTTATTTATTCCATTTTCCATCTTGGGGTTTTTTTGTTACTTTCCCCACCCTAGCAGAGCTGGGACGTAACATTTGCTATATCGATATATGGCCCACCTCTACTTGTAGTAATTGTACAGTACGACTGCACTTAGATGTGTTGTTATCATTTAAAAAAGCTCAAACTGATCGATGGATGCCGCTCATGCTGCTGTAAGTGTTGTTAAGCAGCAGGACTCCAGTTAGAACACACACGCTGTAATGAACTCTGTGTGACTGTTGTGTTCATTATGATTGTGTTAATGTTCCTCCACTGTAGTGCTCCATACTTATCCCATTTCTCACCGCGCTCAAACCTAATTCTCCCTGTTTAACTGTGGATTATTTAATGAACCTGATGAATGATTCTGATGGGGCTGATCGCTCATTTTTATGAGTGTGAAATAAAACTCTACACAGGCCTGACACCACAGTACGACTCAGACATGACTGAGTTTATCTGACAAGTGTTGAGCTGGAATCACTTCTATGTGTTGGTGTGTGCGTCAGTGACATCAACAGGCACATTTTAAAGGTTTCTATTGAACTTTTTCAAATATTTCCAATGTCAGGAGCATAAATCTTTGTTTGACATTTATATGAAGCATTTTGAGTGTTTTTTATGGACATGAATTGGCTACGACCTTAAAAATGCAATGTGGCGCGACTGAGAATAACCTTAAAAAATGCAATGGCGCGACTGAGAATAACCTTAAATAGTTTTATTTTCTAAAAAATGGTTTGTGAAGTCATATGAACATATAAAATCATATAAAGTTGTGAGTCATATGAACATGAGATGTGAAAAAATGGACACGCTCAGAGGATATTTGTTTGAATATTATGGGGAAATATCTGTTCAAAAAAGATGAAATTTCATGTGGGACCAAAAACACTTCAGAAAATAGAAAAATAGAAATAGAAAAAAGAAAGAAAATAAATGTGATTAGATTTAGAGTCATTTAAAAGTTTAAAAAAAGTTTTAAAAAAGGGCGGACGGTCGCACCACATGAACATTTGACACTTTAAGGACAAAAAAACATGCAGAAGAACTCAGGATTTGTGAAAAAATGATGGAGGTCAGAGGTTCTAATGGTATGTGGGGAATTATTATGACATTTTAACTGTTGTAATTGACGAAATTGCAATTGGACACAAGTTGTGTGCGTGTGCGCGTGCGTGTGTGTGTGTGTGTGTGTGTGTGTATGTCTGTCTGTGTGCGTGTGTGTGAATCAGCTCCAGCTGTGTCCACTTGTTTATTTGCCACTTTGGAGATTTCTAGATCCCAGAGTCGTGTAAGAAGGTCAAATCTAAACCAGAAACATGGCAAACCGGCCACAAACAACTTTATTTTGTACAGATTCCCCAAGAGAGTAAAAGAAAAAGAATGAGGTGCAGTGAGTGTGTGGGAAGGCAGTGTGTGTGTCACACACTTATGTCGCAAACAAGGAAGATGCTTGTAAAGATGCGATTATAACTTTTTTTGGGGCTTCCTGTAGTAAGTCTAACAAAATGTAGGAAA
>KN489512.1:0-11264 GCA_000787155.1 Scartelaos histophorus
CGCCGCGAGCGGCTTTAATTTTCTTTTTAAAATTGATAGCCCTTGACAGTCTTTTGGTCTGTCTTTTCTGTTGTCATTCAATGAACTATGATTTATAAGTGCTTAACATTATTTCTTCATGCTGTCTGTGCTGAAATGAAGCAAAGGATCATGGTCTATGTAGTTCCCTCAGCTTTTTTAGTTGATACTGTACCATAACAAAGTGTATGGCTCACGGTTATTGTGAGACTTTTAGTGATACAATGTCACAATATTTCAGTTATTGTTACATCCCTGTGCATTTATACTTCTAATGTCAAGATTATGTTCTAGAACCAAGCTGGTTCCATTCACTTAAAAAAAAGTTTAGCTTCCACTGTGGAGTTGAGTTCACTACTGTCTCCAGCGTATTTTTATGCTTTTTAACTGCGGATCCAGGTTACCTCCACGCCCCTTTTCTCCTCTGTTGGTAGTCCTGTCAGAATGTCTTTTTTTTTTTACATGTTCCATACTATTTCCAATAGAAGCATGTCTGTGGGTGGTTCTCCCACCCACAGACTATTCCACAATTCCACAATTTCGTCTGTAACTTGAATCAACTCTAGATAAGTTTAATGTCATGCTGTGGAACATTTGAGGTAAAGCAGTAACATGTCATCTTCATGAAGACAGCAGACCTCCCAAAAAAGTTACACACCACCGTACATACGTAAAAACCCTGTGATAATGAAGGGGGTATTATGCAAAATGGAGCTCACTAGCATGTTATAACACTGTTGTCAGTCAAAAACATGCCTGAAGAGGTTTAATGTTGTCCATGCATGTGTGAGTATCTGTTTGAACCCTCCTTACAGTAAGCAGTACAACTCTGCCCAATGCTTTGCCCACAAGCCCATCACCCATGCTTCCCCATGGACATTTTTCATACAAAACAATATACTACAACTTCATAAATCTGACATGATGTGCCGTAGTTTCATTCATTGGATGGACACTGATTGTTTTATAATAGTGCTCTAAAGGGAGGCTTGGTAAGAAGAAATTCAGAGCATCAAAAACAAAACTGAAAGTTAAAACGCATTTGAAAATGTTGTTTACATTGACACATTTTTGAAACAATCAAAGGTAACACTGATCTAAATATATTCAAACAAACCAAAAGCAGCACTAAATGAGTGCTGGTGTGTTTACCTGCTCCTTATCTCCTTTCCTCTCCTCTTTGCAGCACAGGGTGTTCTGCATGTTCCACTTAATGTCATTTCTAAAAGTTGCCTTCACAAGCTGCATGATACGAGCATAGCGTGGGATATGCTAAACTGGGTTGAGTCATACAGCTCCTGACTGCTCCTCAAACCAGAAACCAGAATATTATGATGTTCAAGTACAGTGTGTGTGTTTGTGTATGTGTGTATGCCTATGTCCATCAATATACAGTCTATGGTTGAAAATTATCATTATTTGTTTGGAACTAGTCTCATTTTTTACATAAATGGTGCATTGTGGAACTTTTCTAGTTGAGGGTCCATCACCTTCTTGTCTTCATGGAGATGTTATTGCTTTGTTTTGAATGTTGCATAGTAGAGATTAAACCAATCTATCTCAAGAGAGACAACTATACTCTAGATTATCAGTCAGATCTGTGGCGAGGTGACCCTATTCACAAAGAGACTTATTGTATTTTTGAGCAATAGAAACACATGCAATGAGTAAATGCTAGAGTGATGTGTTTAATGTCAGACCATGGAACATTCCTGCCAAAGAAATAACATCAGAGTAATGAGTCCTTGGCTTTAGTCACTGAAATAATCAGATCGAACATTTGTGAATTAGCCTTTTAGATAGATCTCATGAGAATACCATGGCACCACAGGGAATACTGCCCCTCATGGGACTATGGCGTCATCACGTTATAGAATCTGAAAAAAAACACTTGCTGTTGTGTGCAGGTGGTAGTTAATTTTTTTTTCTCGTGTTTTGTGCAGGGACTTTGTGGAGCAGAAGCTGGGCAGTCAGTACGTGAGTGGACGCTCTCTTGACTTCTCTCTGTCCTTTGAGGAGTCTGGACCGGCCACGCCCATGTTCTTCATCCTGTCTCCAGGAGTGGACCCTCTGAAAGACGTGGAGAAGCATGGTGAGGTCCACAACACAAGCAGGCGCTGTGCAGCACACTCAACACACGCTTTTGCACACAGATCTACCCTTTTCTGTGCATGGTTTATTTTATTTTTTTCCTAGTTGGACATGGGCAGCAGATAACCATTATGTCAGGTGTGGTGATTTTACTCCATAATGTAAAGGGCCAGGCTTACACAATAGTTATGATTAGACTGATGTAATAGATGACTACACCCTTAAATTGTTAAATGTATGTGCAATCTGTCAGAGAAATGTCTTCTTTGTGTGTAAATGGACCGTCCCATTCATTTCAAGTAGACAGCAAAATGAAAACATTCCTCTGCAGACAGCGCAGACAAATGGCTGCTGTTTAGGCTCTATGTTTGTAAGACGAGGCAATATTTAACTTCCAGCTCCAGTTTCAAAAGTTCACCAGTATTTGCAGGATTTATGGGGCCTAGTGGAATAAAACAATTTTACTCTAAACTGTTGTGACCCACTATGACACTATGTTATGTCAAACCAGCTGTTTCAATGTTTCAAGTCACTTTAAAAAAAAAAAAAAAGTTTAGTTTCCACTGTGGAGTTGGGTTCACTACTGCCCCCAGTGGTCAGCTCATGTGTTCCTCTGTTGTCAATATTCACATGTTCTGAGGAGATAGACCAGATTACAAACAACCTCATAGAGGACGGACAGAAATTTCAGTGCGCATTTGTATGTGACTAGACATAAATGAGCCTTAAAGGTGCTGATTTTTCGTTCTGGTGGATCCATTGTCTCTATGGAGATGTTATTACTTAAACTGTCTTACTTGCAAATTGTGAAGATTTTTTAGGACATGCAACATTTCAGACAAATAGATTTGTCTGATGAAGGCCTAGTGCCGAAACGTTGCATGTCCTAAAAAATCTTCACAATTTGCTTAATTACTTAAACTGTACAACATTCAAATATTCCTCAATTTCATCTGTAACTAAATAAAATGAAAACATCCTATGTAGACAGCACAGACAAATGGCTGCTGTTTAGGCTTTATGTTTGTTATACGAGGCAATATTTAATTTTCAGTTCCATTTTCTAAAGTTCACCAGTGTTTTGTAGGATTTGTGGCGGCTGATGAAATAAAACCATAGACCGTATCTATAAATGGGCATAGCTAACGCGTGAGCTGCTGGTCTTTTTTTTTGTGTTTGTTTTGTTTTTTTCTGGCGAGGCTAGAGTGTTACGTGGGGTAGTAGGAGTTGTTTGGAGGCTAATGCTAACTCCCCCATTGTAAAAGCATTGATGCTAACGTATGGAAGGGTAACAGGGTTTGGAATGCACACTGTAATGGTCTACTGATATTGCAGTGATATTATGCTGGGGGTGTTCTACATCTATGTGTATGGCAGAATGTTAAACACAGAAAACAAGTGGATTTAAACAACACATTTCAGGCCTTCATGGTCCTGACACTAACACTAACTGTAGTCTTGTTGTAGTTCTGCCAGTCAGTCAGTTCTTTGTGGTCAACTGATGTAAAACTATGATACTAAACCAGGGTAGAATTAGAAAAACATGAAAACCTGTTACATATACTTTATCTACACAAAGTTTTGGGACATGTTTTGAAAGGGGGTCCAATGCCTATTGCAACATCCCTTAAATACATGTCTCTATTTAGACATTCTGATTTCCGACACTTTTTGGTATCACTATTTCGACACGCCACCTGTGCATATTCGGGCTGCTGTCCTTGGTGCTGAAAGCAGAAGATTGATCGGTAGGTAGGTTTTTTCCAAATATAATTAGCCTATGTAATAGAGACATCCTACAGACAACATTTACCTACAGCCCCTTATTGTCCCATTCTATCAGCCTAAGATCTCCATTTATGTCATACCATGCAATTGCAGTTTCTTATCTGTTCTGTAGCGGTGCAGTGGAGTGTCCAAATTGCAATACATTGCCGAGCTTGGCCAGCAGCTACCGAGATGGAATTGATTTGGCCAAAAGAAATAGGGACCAATCAAATTTCGTGGTCATATGTAGGTACTCAAATGTGTGTTCTGGGCTGTGAGAGTGTGATCTCATTGAGCTGGCACAATGAACTTGATTGGTTATTTAGTCTATGGTGTTGTCCACAGATTGCCTTCATAACCAACTGACTGAAGCACAACGGCCCATGGTGGCTCTGTTTTAGATTACATATTTTCCCGAAGGCCTATGCTCTTTTAAAAAAGGCACGACTGTTTCCCAAGGCATCAGTTAGGACATTTTCCCACAGTCTGATCTTCTCTGTGGCTGAACTATTCTCTGGTCAAGTGCCCAAGCACCGACCCAAGCATCTTATGATATATTAGAGTGCAAAGTATAATTGGCCAGCAAATTAGTATTATTCATGTCAGAAAAGTGGAATGTTTGATAAATAGTACAGTGCCACTAAAATAAAAAAGAAAAAAAAAGAAAAAAGTTGGAGCAATAGGAGTAGTGGGTAGTGGGACTTGAAAAATAATGTTTATGCCACTACTCCAACACTCCAAGACATCAATGCCTAAATAGCAGCATGTCGAAATAGCAGCATGTTACCTTTTGAATGTGCACTGCATAGCTTCTGGTGGAGGGTCTGCCACCTGCTTGTCTCAAAGATGATAATGCTTTGTGAAAAATGTTCTATACTACTACATTACACTTATCTATCTCCATGGAGACAATATTAAGACAGTCTATCTTGAGCTAAAACATACCTATAAATGTGGGTTTCAAGTATGTGAATGGAAATGAAAACAAGTAGTAAATCAAAGATCTTATCTGCACTAAAAGTCATGCATTCAACTAAAACTCCATTCTAAAAAAGATCCATAAGTCCACCAGATTGTGAATTAAATCTATTTTTGTCTATCACTGTATTTTTTTGTTGTCAGTGCATTTCCTGAGCAGACATGGCAGCTGTGGAGTGGGCTGCTGTCAGATTGGCTGAGCAGAATCAGGGCACCTGTACAGATACGGGGCTGGGCATCTGTGCCAAGTTATCTGTTCAGCTGATATCCTGTTTGGACTCACAAGTCTCAGTCACATAATATTTAAACTTTTAATAATACAAAACTGAGCTGTAGTTACATAAAACAGTTAGATCAGTTTTGCCATACACTCATTTTGGTTTAAGAATAGAAATATATATTGTAAGTCTTTTCTCAGAGATCACAGGTATTTTTGGGTAACAGCAGATACTTAAATCAGATACTTAAATTACTTTAGTACTAGTACTCAAACACTCCTTACAGTTAGCAGTAAGATTCTGGGTTATTCTCCACCCACAAACCTATGATTGTTCCACACGACAATCCTCCATAAGTATACAAAAACGTACACAGCAACTTGACAAACATGATATGATGCGCAGTAGTTTCATTAGTGGTCTGATGCTAATGCTGATTGTGTTGTGATAGTGCTCTGAAGGGGGAGCAACAAACAACAAAGGGAGGCGAGTCTCAGAGCCTCAAAAAACACAAGTGAGACTTCTACAACATAAATATGTTGTTTGCAGCAAATATACATTTTCAAAACAATAAAAGGTAGCAAGGTGATCCAAATATGTTATGTGTTAGCAGTTAATACCCTGAAGAAGTCAAATACCCCTCTTTAAAGATTTAAAGTCAGATTATCAATCCGAGTATCAGCACTGACAATCTTGATGGGTGCATGCCTAATATGAAAGCTGCAGTCCACAGCAGGATTATTGCAAAGGTCAGAACATATGAGACAGCCCCGCACTCTGTTTGGTCAAGCACTGTGTAAATGTCACTGGGTTTTACACAGACTTTGCATCACGCTGAAAATGTACAATACACTTTTGAACAAAACTTTATTCAAAATGTCTGAGACAGCTGCTGTGAAATGATTCGGACTGTGATAGGGCTGGAACCACAGACAGATGTAGGGGGGCAAGTGTGTGCAGACCAGTGTGTGTGTGCGAGGGATACAACCATCTGATACTGGTATCGGATATCGGCACGATACATTTTGCTCTAGTGTATGTACCGACTACTGTATGCACAGACTATTGTATGTACAGATTACTGTTTGTACAGACTAGTGTATGTACAGACTAGTCTGTGCACAGACTAGTGTGTGCACAAACTAGTATATGCACACACCACTATATGTGTAGACAAGTGTATGAACAGACTAGTGTGTGCACAGAGAAGTTTTTGCACAGGGTAGTGTATACACAGGCTAGTGTATACACAGACTTGTACATAATGACTAGTGTATGTACAGACTAGTGTTTGCACTGACTAGTGTATTTGCACACTAGTGTATGCACAGACTAGTATATGTGCAGACTAGTGTATACACAGTCTAGTGTATGCATAGACTAGTGTATGCTAAAACTAGTGTATGCACAGACCAGTGTATGTACAGACTAGTGTGTGCACCGACTAGTGTATGTGCAGACTAGTGTATACACAGTCTAGTGTGTGTACAGACTAGTGTATGTACAGACTAGTGTGTGCACTGACTAGTGTATGTGCAGACTAGTGTATACACAGTCTAGTGTGTGTACAGACTAATGCATGCTCAGACTAGTGTATGCACAGACTAGTGTATGCATAGACTAGTCTATGCTCAGACTAGTGTATGCACAGACTAGTGTATGCACTGACCAGTATATGTACAGACTAGTGCATGCTCAGACTAGTGTGTGTACAGACTACTGCATGTTCAGACTAGTGTATGTACAGACTAGTGTGTGCACAGACTAGTGTGTGCACAGACTAATGCAGACTCAGACTAGTGTATGCACAGACTAGTGCGTGCTCAGATTAGTGTATGTACAGACTAGTGTGTGCACAGACTAGTGTGTGCACAGACTAATGCATACTCAGACTAGTGTATGCACAGACTAGTGCGTGCTCAGATTAGTGTATGCACAGACTAGTGTATCCACAGACTCAGTGATAGCCGCAGTATGGGCACTGACAGCCTCTCCCTCCTGAGCAGAGCGGGGAGCTTCGTTCCAAAGCTAAAGTCCATTACAGCTCATCAGCTCTCCATTACACATAATGTGATGGAGATCTGCCATGTTCTGCCTCCAGAGATCCAGGAGCACATTTTCCAATAAAACCACCCCACAAAGTAATTATTACACTCTTATAATTGAACAAAGACCAAGTGAAGTAAGAACAGTTTCAATTAAAAAGTAAGTGTGAGGTTATATGAACTGCGTATGGGGTTCACCTAAAATATTAAAGCTTCATGTTTGCTGCTGCTTTATCATAATTAATCACATTGAAATGAGTCCTGGGGCTGCTTGGCTTAATTTACACATTTGTCTTTTAGCCTGATACGCATTTTTAAGGGGGAAGTCATAAACTGTGTGTGTGGATATTAAAGATATAATCATGATTAATTACAGTTATAATGTTAAAATACACATTACACATTTTCATGCTTCTCTAATTCTGACTTGGTTCGGTGGATAGTACCTGTGCTAAACATTTATCATAGTTTATCATCACTTTAGTGAAAGTTTGAGGGAAAAAGTTGAAAAGAAAAGTATAAAAATACACTATGTGACAGTGAGTTCTACAGCAGGACCCACCTGTCTATGTCATCAACAGAAAATTCTATCCAAAATGTAGAGAGAATTATACACAAGAAAGTCATTTATCTTACAGTTTACACCTTTAACAAAATAAATGTAGTTTTGACAGTTTTTTGCCCTGGTAAACATTATAACATAAACAGGTATTATGGTTGTGTGGTAACAGTTATGGAATTATCTCTATGTATGCCACGTCCACTTTCAGAGCATCCTAATTATTCATACAATGAGTTTATAAACACTTTTCACAACTCTCGAGATCAGAGTGGAGTTTTGCCATGAAGGTAAAGCTAACAACAACTGGCATGCTACTGCACACGTCCTGATCAGATAAAAGGCTTTATAATTAGATGCAGACATTACATAGTGGACTTATTTTGACCTCAAGAGCATCTTTGCCATTTAACCAACAAGGTTGGTTAAATGCAATTTATTTATTTATTTATTTCCCCCCCAAAGTACAATAATATAAATCAAATATATAATGAAATAACCCCCCCCCAAGTTTAAAGTTAGTTCTGTAGTGTTAAAAGGCCCATATTATATTACTATGTTCTATTACTATTTATCACTATTTTGGTTCTTTTGCAAATACTTCTCTAAAAATGAAAACACTTGTGCTCCACTCCATTTTTAAACCTCATCACTAGAATAATTTGAATTATTTCAGCACTGGAATTCCCACTCAGCAACTAAACAAAAGGTAAAATGTCACTATTAACTTTACCACTTCATGACATGATGTAGATAGGCTAATAATAAACTGTTACTCAGACATGTGTGAATGAAATAAAACATAACTCCAGGTATGTTATTGATGAGATAACAACATTCAAAGAGTTGTTTTGCATAATATAGGACATGTAGAAAGATGGTGCTTCCGATGTGTTATTATCTGTCCATCTGAGTGATTTTATGAGCTATTAAACTGGTTACTCTTTATGCTGCTGTTAAGAGTCCTAATGTTTAGCACAGTCTAATGAAGCCTCACTGCACTGTGCTTTCTCCAGAGTCTTAAACACATTTGCTTTTACAGCCCTCCGATGCACGCTTGTGTTTAATGCTCGCCGTCTTTAAGTTCACTGTTTACTACTCTTCCATTACACCAGGTGGACTCCAGATGTGAGCTGCTTACATACTGTACATTAAGCACTACAGAGATGGACTTCATGATCCATACAGCTTCTTATTATGCATATACATTTGATCGTATTTATTTCAAAAGGCCAGTAAGGTCGGTGTTGACTGTCTTGGAGCACTGGGAACTGGAAGTCAATATCTGGTCAATATCTAACGTTCATCTCTATTTCTTAAAGGTCACTCATGTAAGTAGAGGTTGTGATGCTTGATGAAACAACACCACAAATTTGTCAAATTGTTTTGGAGCACTTTTTAGATTTAAGAATAGTGATTTACGTGGTGTTTGAAGCTAACGTCTGGAACAATATCAACCTTTAGAATGCAGGCAGTGTTGATACATTGATCATTTGCAATGATATACACATTTTCATGCTTTTCTAACTCTGACTTGGTTCGGTGGATAGTATCTGTGCAAAACATTTATCATAGTTTGACATTGCTTAAGTAATAGTTTGTGGGAGAAAATTCAAAAGAAAAGTACAAAATACATCCAAAATGTAGGGACAGTTGTGCACAAGGAAGACATTTATCTGACAGTTTAAACCATCTTTAACCAAATAAAGGTCTACCATAACTATTGTGCAATTTCAACAGGTTTTTGCCCACTGAAACATTATGGTTGCTAGGTAACAATTATGGAATTATCTCTATGTAAGCCACGTCCAATCAGGAAGTAAAGTGATATAATCCAACAATATTTAAACACACGAGATTTACGTAGAGGCTGTGGTGCTTGATGAAACAAAACCACAAATTTGTCAAACTATTGTTGAACGGTTTTTGGATACGATTTTAGAATAGTGAGTTATGTGATGGTTCGCATACTCATTTTGAACTATTTCACTACAGTGATAAACATACCCTTAGCATGATGATGTTCTATCTGCATTCTGAGTAGTTTTGAGGTTTAAACTTCTGATCAAATTCCTGAGGAGCAGTGTGGTTTGATGTGGTTCAGTCACAGAGGAGAACCTCGGAGTAGAGACGCTGCTCCTCCATGTTGAAGCTAATGTCTGGAACAATACCAGCCTTTAGAATGCAGGCATTGTTGATGCATTAATCATTTGCAATGACATCATGCTGGAGGTGTTTTACATGTATCTCCATGGTGGAATGTCATAACAGGACAACTCCAAGAAGAAAAGCTGTGCTTCCACTGCTAATGAAGGTCAAAATAAATACAAATACAAATGAAAAATGTATTTAAACAGCACATTTTCAGGCGCCTGTGATCAATACTCATTTATGGGCCTGTTTATGTGTTTTCAACAAAAAGATAAGTGTGAGTAATTGAAAAAGTGTTGGCTGCACTGCAAATTTATCTGATCTGGCCAAGATTTTAAAACTTATATCAGGTTATTCATTTTGTTTTCAGATTTATTATCTACTTAATCATTCTGAGACTGCTTAATTCTAGTCTAGAGATAGTTTATTTTAAGTTAACTTGTCAAGTAAAATGATCTTGCTGCATAGACAGATAATTTCATATTTTAGCCATTTTCTGATAGATTTAAGTGTTTACATTTTTAATTTTGGCAAAACTGTTTGTGTAATGTTATCTAGCTTGTGACTGTAATGTAATAGTAAAGGGACTTGTTTAGCAGCACAAATCATCTCATCTGGTGTCATTCCAACTAAGCCGTTTCTGGCCAAATTGTGTCAAAACACAGCTCAGATCAAAGTCTATTTTTTGTTACAGAGCTTCAGACAGAGCAGAGCCTACAGTTAGCATCACACCCCTAGGGAATGTTAATGATATCAGCTGCAAAGTATCAACACACCGTGGTTATGACATGTGATATCTGATGGTTTTCTTGTATTTGTAGGAAAGAAACTGGGATTCACGATTGACAACAAGAACTTCCACAACGTGTCTCTTGGCCAGGGGCAGGAGGTGGTGGCGGAGCAGGCCCTGGCCTTAGCCGCCCAGGAGGGCCACTGGGTCATTCTGCAGGTACGAACATTCATGCTCCTCATGCACCTGTCCATACAGTCGTCAATATGTCCACCTGTCTGTGGTGTTAGTAAAAATGAATGAATTGTAAATGTATTCAGTTGCAGAATATTAAATACCATATTTCCATTGTATTCTAAGGCACCAGGTCCAGTCACAGTACTTGAGTTGTCACGATTCTAATATTTCAAACTTGATTTTGATACTAAGGTACAGACTCGATACTCAATATCAATTCCGATACCACGCTGATAATGTAACCACTCTTTATTTAGACAATAGAGCAGGGGTCTTTCTTTTCTTTGCGCTCTGAGCTGCCTTTATAAAAAGAAAATGCCAAAGAGGTACAAATTTTAGCAGTCACAAAAAACTGTAAACATTCACTATAAGCCCAAATGCTCAAATGAATCAAAATAATAGATTCTTGAATAATATATATATTTTTAAGATGTTTAAGATTTTTAAGATTTTTATTAGATGTCATATTT
>KN489517.1:0-28480 GCA_000787155.1 Scartelaos histophorus
CTACCACACAGAGCTGGAGAAATATGAACAGGTACTAACCACAGTAACCACAGTAACACAGTAACTATATCACAAGGACTATTATGGGCATAATGTCTAAACTCTGTAGGAAAAACCAGAGCGTAAGCATAAACTTCACCCATGCATCTGTGGCTGTCGTATTTGTTCATTGCTGTGATATTTAGTAGTCTTTAACAAAGTCCTCTTAAAATGTACCATCACAGACCTGTATTTAAGGATTAAAGGGACAAGTGGAGCATAAAATTTAGCCACTTCCACTTGACTGCCTGCCCAGTGACAAATCAAGTGGGTCATGTAGCTAATAAGGGCACACAAGGCTTAACTTGATGTTTATTATACTAATATTCACAGTTAACTTTTGAATTTGTACTGAATTAAACAACACTATAAAATATTTCTTCTATAAAAAGACTACATTGATTTGAACATTGTGATTATACAGTGAATAAATCTTTATAAGAGTTTGCTCATTTTACAAGTGGTTCTCAAAAATAGAAAACTGTTCCTATTTTTCCTACATTTGTGATCAAATTGCAGAGCATATATGCATGAGCAGCACTGACTCGCAGGCTTAAAAGTAAATGTCTATTACTGGCTGTGTTGTAGTTGATTATAGGGATCTGGAGTGCACTTTAGTCGTCTGTACTGAATCAAAGTATGATCAGGCTTAGCATTTTAAACCTTTTACCACTGATGCATTATGGGAGAAATAGAATGTGTAGCAGCGATGCCTCAGCAAACCAGTGAGCTAAATTAGACTAATTTACTTCATGCTCTCAGAGGCGGTGGGGATGTGGGGCACTACACTTTGCCTGGAGTAAATGCATCTTTCTTAAGGGTGTTTCCAGGTTTTAATTATCTAAATGTAAATACTTAACGAATTTTACTCAGAGTAATGAGCTAAAGTGTGCTCTACGTAAATGAGTTATTCTAATTAATCATGTATGAACTACTGGTTCAGACTAACAAAAATACTCTTGGAATTTGATGTGCTGCACGGAGGCCATGCCAAATTACTATTGTACAATATTGTGTATGCATAGACAATTTTTCAAATATATTATTTCACTATTACATCATCGTACAGGAAACGATGGCATTCATAAATAACAAATGCATTGGTTGATTTAAAGAATACAGATAACACTGTAAAAAATTTGTTAAGAATTAGGAATATGCTAATATTCTAATCAAGACATGACATTATTTTGTTTTTATTGTTTATACCAAAGATAAACTTCTGTTTATATCCTGTGGGTATCAACACTGTGTAGTAAATAGTTCATTTAAGTTAAATATGTTGCATACGTTATTACTATATTAAGTAGTGTCCAGTAGTGTAAAAGAATAAATTGATATTTATAATTACACCACCGTTCCTACTAATACAACATTGAAGATTTGATTTTCATGTTTTCCTTTGATTAATATCACATAAACATTTTTGCCAAATTAACAACACTGGTTCTAAAATGTGTACAAATATTAATAGATATAATTGATATGTATTTTAAAAATTCATAGATTAGAATGTATTTGTTATTACTGGCACATAGTATTGAGTAAACCAAATAGTTTCACTACACTGTAGTTACCAGGCTCACTTCCCAAAGTCCCTCACTGCTTGTGTGTGTGTTGTGTCAGGCGTGTAACGAGTTCACAACTCACGTGATGAACCTTCTGAGGGAACAGTCGCGCACGCGGCCCATCTCACCCAAAGAGATCGAGCGCATGGTGGGCATCATCCACAGGAAGTTCAGCTCCATCCAGATGCAGCTGAAGCAGAGCACCTGTGAGGCTGTCATGATCCTGCGCTCCAGATTCCTTGACGCCAGGTACGTGCAGCCCAGTCACAACAACAAATACAACTCTGCTTATAAGTACAAAAGCTCAACTATTTTGTTGTAGCAGCAAGTATTGTAGAAAATGTTCTCCTCCAGTTTTCATATTTTTCAAATTCGTAAATCCAGGAAATAAAGGACTAGTCAGTTATAACTAAAGGTTTTAACTAATCAGTGGAGCTTGTTTGGTGATTTTCAATTTATTTTTCAATAGCCCAAAATCACAACAGCCGTCGCCTCACAGGGCTTCGCAAAATTGTTGATTTAACCAACAGAAAGTTAGAAAATCAAACAATAAAACAGTCATTGGTGAATAATAGAATTGTTTTGTGGGACAACAGTGCATGGTGCCATAACTACAACAAAAATTAGCTTTTACTATCCATCATTTTGACCATTATCACATTTTGAGGGCCACAGCTTTAGAACTGGAGAAATGATGCATATTTTTTATAGACCCTGGCCTAAATGAGAGAGAGAAAGAATTTTCATTTTGCAGTGATCTCAATTTTTTTTCTGAACTATATTTAAAAATATTTTACACTCCTGGATGAAGCCAGCTAAGGTCACTTAGTATTTTATTTTTCCCTTCAGTTTTTCTGGCACAGTGCGCAGTATGAGCTCTGTAGAGATGCATGATTTTAATTATGTCCATGTCCCGTGCATTATCCATTTTGAAGGCAGTCATGGCCTCACACCTGAGAGCAGTTAAGTCCAAATGAAATGGGAGCGGCTCATGTGGATGGAGGGAGGTCATCTGCAGGAGCTGTGGATTACTCTAATAGCTAACAGTGTGCGCTCCACGGAGGACACACACACACACACACACACACTCACACACACAGATCCACCGACGCACAGACACAGTGCCACAAGTTTTAGGGGCCAAACAATCCAAGCGGAAGCACATTTGCTGCCCGCTGCCTGTGTGCAAAAAGCAGTAAACAAGGCAAAATAAGCAAATGCTCCAACAACATGATAAGTAGTGCCCTTGGGAGGCGAGGAGACCCAGATCTAGTTAGAGTTTGCTTGTTTCCACTGGAGATCCCTGCGGCTGTGGCACTTGAGGAACAATGCTCAACTGTGCATGCCATGATTTCTATAATGCACTGAGATGCACTCCGACCAGGCTCTCCACTCCATCCCTGCCCACCCAACCACCACACTAAACTCTACACATTACACGCTTGGACTGGAGATAGCACAGACCAAATTAACCAATGTGTATTTTTGTTGTGTTTCTGTTGTGTATGTGTCAGTGTGTTTCTCTGATTATTTGTCCGGTTTCGTTGCCTCTTGGACACCACATCCTGTTTCCTGAGGAGCCCTTAGTGCCCATTGCTCATTATTTTCACCATTTATGTGTGAGATTGATTGTGCAATTTGCACGATCCAAATGGATGAGTTAATGCTTGGTCCCTGCTAATAGGCTCGCCCTACCTTTTTTCCCCTGCTTCTTTCCCCCACTCAGGCGGAAAAGGCGAAACTTCAGCAAGCAGGCGACGGAGATTTTGAATGAATATTTCTACTCGCACCTCAGCAACCCGTACCCGAGTGAGGAGGCTAAGGAGGAGCTGGCCAAGAAGTGCAGCATCACAGTATCCCAGGTGGGTAGTGTTCATCATCAACAGTAGCCGCTGGGCCAATCAACAGTGAAGGGGGGAAGCCTAGACGGATAGTTACTGTAGGTCGCAGCATGGAGACACGATGTCCTTAGCTAACCTTGACATTGTGACTGGCTAATGATGCTTCAGTCAAGAGCGGTCCCAGTCAGTCTGAGCAGGGCCACAGGGAGAGGAGGAAGCCTATATCATCTTGGCCTCAATCAAACACTATGATGTCCTTTCTTATACACTAGCTTCCACCCCCGATGTAAGCTCCCATGACATTTTACCCTCTCATTTCACCATGTTCTTTCGGTTAGAAGAGCAAAAGAAAAGCAATTTAATACTAGTTTTGCACTGTTAAAAAATATATGAGAATTCCCACTTTATACACTGTTGCCCATAAAGTTAGAATGATTTTATTGTTGGCATATTCCTGATTAAACGTGGTATCCCAGTTGTTGAAACCAATTTAATCTAGAAAGACTTAAAAAAACACATTCCAATAAGGTGAGGTGTAATAAAAAAGTCACCAAAGCAATTAAGGGATTCATTAAAGATTTGAGAGTCTGAGGTGGCTCGTAGTTCTGCTGCAGTGACAGTTCAGATGGCGGGAGGGTTTTGGTGCATTGCTCACAGACAAGATTTGATCAAGGAGAATATTGTATTAGAAAGGAAAAGGTAGCAGGCTATGAATGGGTAACGCTTTATTTTATGTTTATAATTTTATGAAATTACATTCAAATGTCAAGATCAAAACTACTCTTTATATTTTATGGACAACAGTGTATTTATCATTTTGTTAACCTGAAGGCAATCTCACACACACAGTATAGCAGCACGTCTTAGTAACCATATGCTCTCCTTCCCAGCTTGTACTTGACTAGATTTTCAATTGTTTCTGTAGCGAGACACAATATACGAGATAATCTATACCATAATCTGCCGTGTCTGTGTTCTGTGTGGGGAGGGGGTATATTGAGTGTAGTGGTGCAGAGTCAGTCACTGTAAAAAGCCCATTCTTTTTTGCCTTCAGGGGGTGGGAAGCACCATCACAGTATCACAGGTATGTCATGACTTCTCCTGATCCACTGTTTTCATTTTTTTGTATCTCTGTATTTTTATGTACTAGACTCACAATGCACTGAACCCCCTCCCTCATATACCCTGGACCCAAGCTAATGTTATTGCAATTACTGACAATAATTCATTCTTGTAACATTCCACCTTCAAGCTACACAGACACAGAAAAAATGCGATGATTTTGTTGTTATCACCATAGTATGTGTGTCATATCAATTTGACAGCTATTGTTTATTACATTTCTGTTTGTTGCAGAGTTATTGTCTTTTGAATATATTTTTGTTTTTTCTGTTTACACTACCTTAAACGGGGGTATGTTACAAACTTCCCATAAGAACGTATCAGGCTATACAAGAAATTAGAGAGGCACTTGAACTCATCTCAGGCCCCATTAGTGGCGTAGAGCTAGACAAGGGCCAGCCACAGCAGACGTTGTTATTGACTTATTCCTAGTGCTTTGGCTCATTTTAAGTAACACCGTCTAAACTGAGATGTGATGCTGAGTGCACCGTAAGTGTATTATCGCTCACAGTTTTGCCTTTAAGAGTCAGAAACCACTCTCCTGACTGCGGCCGATGCTAAGTCATTTTTCACACACCCCCAACCCAACTGTTTTGTGAGGCTTTGTTGATTACAGAAGCAGTTCATTAAGTAAAAACCATCCGTCATGAGCGGAATGCCAATAACAGTCTCCAGTGATGGTAGATGGCTTATAGCTGATGAAACAGCAGGATCACTTTCACACAAATCATTTCAAATCCAAGCAACGTCCAGGGTTTTCAGCTCAGGGAGGTGTGTCTTAGTTAACAATATTTTATTGTCTGATTTACCATATTTCTTGTATGAATGTTTAAGACCCACATAACAGCACATATATTTTTTCCTGAGATTAATTGACCTTCACAAAATGTATGGACTTTTTCTAAGTGACACTTTTCAATATTTCAGATCCCAGTCAATCTGGAGAAACTCTGACTTGAGTCCCTATCCATTATTAATGTGCCTTGTATAATTGATGGCTCTACAGCCAGTAGCACCACCTTTGTATTTGTGTTAAGGCTCAGGGCTCTCTAACCTCACATGTATTGCGATCATGGAAAGATCATGTATTGGATTTCACTGGCTGGTGTGCAGCTGAAATAAGGTGAAATAGTTTGAATTATTAACTTTAGGCTACATAGCGCAGCTCCTTTTTGAGGCTGTGCAAAGGCAGCACTAGGCCAGTCATTATACATGCGCTGCCTTTGAGGCTGCTGATGTCAGGTAATTCACTGCCTCTAAGACCTGCTTCTCTCCACACACAGGAGTCAATTGAATGCATGGCCTGCCACAAGATAAAAGGGAATTAGTTCAGTAGATTGGGTTGTGCTCCACACCTTCCAGCGGCTGCGTTTGTTCAATATTTAGCTGATCTCCAGAATCACTAAAGCCGGAGTTCAGTGAGCAGGAGAGAATATGTGTGGAAGAGCAGGAACTAGTCCTGATGCTCAGAAAGGCCAAGTCAGACCGAGCTTATAGCACCATCATTTGACCATCCTAGCCATAAAGGCATCTACCAAGAGTGCTGACAGCAAAGTGATTTTATGCTTTGATTAATGGGAAAATATTTACTATCTACATGACGATCAATCCCACCTTTGCAATTGTAATTCACTCAAAATCCTGAGCACATCTTGACACTTCAGCACGCTTGACTTGACGTGTCTCTGTATCATTAAATAGTGCATTGAAATGGTTGCTAGTGGCCACTTGAAGCTGTCTAAAAGAGCAAATGTATTGGATCATCTTTGGCCCTTAGAATCCACTATAAGCAGGTTAAGTAAAAATGATGATGGCCAGGGCTTTCATTGCTTCCAATTAAACCTTGCTTGTTAGTTTAACCTCTAGGTAAACCCATCAAACAATTGGTGTCAAGGAAACCCTGCCAACGGTGGGCCTCGCCTGAATGGTCATTAATTTTAATTGCCTAGATATTAAAGATTTAGAGCACAGAGACGTGCAGGATAGCAATGATCTGATGTCCTGCGAATCTAGTCCGTTTTTATGCCACAGCATTGGTGAGCTGCTGGGGATATTAAAATTTAAGCACATGGGTGGAAATTAAATAAAGCGTCATTAGGGGCAGCTGCTCTTTGGCTGGTCCAGCCGTGGGCTGCATGGCCTGAGAGGGGGGCAGCATCACCGCGACAACACACTCTAATTTATAGGACCATTAAAAGCAAGCATCATCTCATTATTATTCCTCTGTTATTGCAGAGCCAGCATTCACACAGAGGTGCACAACTTTTAGCTATCTGACTGATGTCACATACCACTGCTTACATTCAGTTCAATTAGCATTTGTAACTACTGGAATATATTGCACTTTATATTTAATTTGTGTAAACACTCTTTAACTTTATGAACTGCATTCCAACTGTAACTTGTGTCCCCTCTCTTGCTGTTTTAACTAATCACTTGTGTTTGAATATACTTAATATGACCTTGTAGCTAAATAATATGCACATCAACATTTGAAATGTTTAAAATTGGACTGAACTGTGTGACTATAACTAAATGAGTGATTAGTGTTTTGAAAACTAGCATGTCTGGTTTGCATCCATTTCACTGAGGCAGTTTTCTTATGTATGGGTTTAGTTGTGATCTAAGCCAGTATGTGTGCAGTGAGGCCCTTGGTGCTTTGTGTTTGTCAAGAGACAGAGCTAAGAGCATGTCACGCTCCCCGCCATGAGGAGACACTAGTGGCTCCTGATTACGGCTTAATTAGCTTGTGTACCCGGCGGACATTACTGCAGGGGCTGGGAATTGGGTACTTGATGGACCCAAACATGACATCTTGAAACAATAACACTGCTGTGTACGCTGCTGTGACTTCTTGACGTCTGACTTCCCTCTGCTCCTCCCCCTCTGCTCTCCCACGCAGGTATCCAACTGGTTCGGCAACAAAAGGATCCGGTACAAGAAAAATATCGGCAAGTTTCAGGAAGAAGCCAACCTGTATGCCGCCAAGACAGCTGTAAATGCGGCACATGCTGCAGCCGCTGCAGTGCAGAACAGCCAGGCCAACTCCCCTACCACACCTAACTCTGGTAGGCACTCCTCCATCTAGACAAGAGCAAAACAAGGCAGCCAAATAAGAGTGTGCTCTCACGTCAGCTCTGAACCTGCTCCTACACCTGACTCGCATGCAGCTCACACACAGAGTGACAGGCCTGCTCCCAGCTCGGGGATCACAGCGCCTCCTGTCTATAAGACAGTTGATGCCAAGCAAACTCATGCATAAAGAGAGCGTTTCTGACTTGTGAACCGAGAACATGTGTATTTTTGGCAAAATAAAAAAAGCCTAGAATTCAGAATGATGCCATGGGATTTGTTTTCCCCTGACTTTCTGTCAACTTCCTGTCATTTGTAATGTAATGGTATGTAGTTCCCCTGAATGCCACTGCCTTATGCTAAATAAAGGAGAACATAATGCTGGGAGCATTTTACCTGCAGCTGTATTAAATACATTCACACTGTATTAAGTCATTCACCAAAGCAGGTAAAGGGCATATTTACTGCCCTATATAATGAGTAATATAATACTGAAGACTGTTACGTGCCGTGGGGATGTGGTAAGCTTATGCAGTGGTCCCTTTCTCTTGCTCCCAGGATTCCAGATGAAAGACGAAGAGTTTCAGCTGGACTCTGCTGAGAGCAAAAACACTCTTTTAACCAACATGTTTACTGGTACTGGTCTTTTCATATGCTTCTTCTTGTTCTTTATTTGTCATTGCCCATCCGACCTTCCTCCACCCAAACATGTAGTACAGACGTAGGCTGTGATGTGGTACAATTGGGAGCTCAGGCGACCAACCTCATGTAGAACCCAGCACACCCCTCGCATCGCCCCGTGTCCTGTGGTTTTCATTCATTCGTGTCCATTTGTAAAGCAGTATTCTCCTCTTCAGACTTCTGTTGCCTCTCTGCCATTCCCCTCTGTAGCCCTGTTCTTGCTTGCTCTGTGGGTCTGTCCTGTGTCTGCCCTGGACTCTTGGTGTGTGTGTGTTTACGGTGTGTGTGTGCGTGTGTGTGTTTGTGTGAGTGGGTAGCTCCTCTCATATATTCAGACACTCACGTCTTCCCTTTCCAGGTTCCTCGGGTTCTTTTAGCCTCCCTCACTCGGGGCACATGTTCTTGAGCATGCAGAGTCTGAATGGGGCTTCTTACCCAGGGGCACAAGTCGGAGCCAATGTACAGGCGCAGGTAGGAGCAGCTGGTAGATAGCTGTCCGTGTCTTGCCTGTATAGAGAGCCATGCATTGTACTATTTTTACTAAATATACCGCACATTTAAAATACTAAATGATTAAATTATAGCTTTGAATGCCAATTTTAAGCAATTCTGCAATGACGCCAGTTTTTTAACAAACATATTTGGCTTTGACTTGAGCTCTTGGGTTGGTATTTTTGGTATTTCCCTTTACCTTCTTTCCTATATTCCTCTTTCTCTGACATCTTGTTATTGTCTGTTGTTGGTGTCCTCCATTTTGTAAGTTATATTATAGCTATATTATGTTGTTAATCTGTTTGTGCTAATCATAAGGTTAAATATTTACTTATTATTTATCCCATTGCCACAGTTGCAGATGGCTGTGAGCATGCTTGTGATGTCAGTCTGCAATTATTTTTACAGTAAATAGTATTCTTGTTTTGTTTTTATACTTTCTTCTTTTTGTCCCTCCACCAGTCAGTCTCTGTTGCGTCACTAGCATGTTTAGAGTTGATCTCGGTCAGAGTCTTGTAGACTGAACTGACCGCACTATCCACTCTCTCTGCCCCTACAGGTGGATACCCCGCACCGTGTTACCAGTCAGACGGCAGGATACAATGATGCTCTGGGGGGGATCACAATGTATAGTCCACATGGCTTAAATGTAAGTATGACACTTCTATAACTGTAACTATATATTTCCTTAAACAAATCTCTAAGCTCATCTCAGTGTAATTTGTGACTTAAACACTGATGATGGCTGAACCCAGAATTATCTAGAAAACTGTAGCGTATCTGTTGCATTTGTAGCTGTTTGGAAATGTTGAGCCTGAGCGTTATCTGTGAGATAAAATTTGAACATGTGATGGCCCGCAGCTCTTTGCAGACATGAATTCCATCTTCCTTGATGAGGTTTGATACGGAGCCTTTTTGCAAAAGCAGCACATAATCTGCTGCTATCAGAGCAAAGATTAATTTAGCTGATGAGGAGCGGCTGGGAGGAGACGCAGACAGTTTTACCTTCATTTTATCACAACAGCAGCATTTCTGTGTATGTTGCAAATGTGAATAATGCACTTCACAAATAATGTCACGAGAAATGCAGAAATGAAATAGTTTGATGAAGTTTATGTAAACAAATGCTTTGCCAGGATCCAGTTCAGTGTCTTTTGAGCCGTGCTTCAGCCCTATTGCTATAAGCTCTTTAGAGATGTCAGCTTGCAGTAAGATCAAACGGTTTGTACTTTCTCACCAGGTTTCTCACTTGGATGTGCAGTGTAAACCTGTGCCTAGTGGCTCCTCTGACTGCACTGTGATCACAAGTCAAAGTGCCAGTGACACCATGTCTTTAACATATCATAAACCCAAAGACTGCCACACATGAGCTGCTGAGGCAGATGCACAGCCTGTATTTTGTCCCAGAAAGAGGTTTATAGATGCATTTGCATAGTCTAACCTTTAGCTCTGTGCTAGTGACGTAGAGGATCTAGTAAAGGCTAGGTGGCGCCTGGAGCGAGGCAACGCCAGGGCAGCTAAGACTGGCTTCTCAGCAAGGCCCTGCCCTGTCACATCCACTCAGCTCTCCCACCTCACTTCCCTCCCCTCCCCCGCACCTCACCCTCTGCCCCTCTGACAGCAAAATATGGAGCGACAAGCTGTCGGATGCTGCAAGAATTTGCTTAGACACCCATTTCAAGAAATGCTCCCATTGGCTGAAACACTTTTGTTTGTCTTTGCTGATGCTACTGTAAAGAATGCTCCAGGTCCTGCTATGTTTAACATGAAGTGACATATTAACACAATCAATGTCTCCTCTTCTCTTGTACCATGTACAGAGCGTTCATAAAAATCCATGGGGTTCATATTGCACTGAATGTGATCGTAATCTCTATGTCCTAGACTAATGGGGGATGGCAGGATGCTCCAACGCCGTCTTCTGTGATTTCTGCGACAGAAGGACCTGGAAGTGTGCACTCTGATACCTCGGATTGATTCACCATAAACGCATCCTGGAGCCGGCAGTGGACTTAAACTGGCCACCAACTCACAGAGGACACTCAAAACGCCTTTCACCATGACATTGCTCTTTTTTTCTTCACACATCCAAATCCACACCAAGCATTGTCTCCACATAGTCTTAATTCTCATTTGTTTGTTGGAGGGGTAAGCACACGTGTAAACTTTTCAGACCAATATTTTTTCTCCTGATATTATATACTGAACGACCGCAGTGCTTTTGAATTGGCATTTTATGACATATTAAAAGGCTATTTGTTGGATTGTTGATTTAAATGCTTATTTCCATTTGATAATTGAGTTCCCTTTACAATGCTTAGCAGATTAGCACGGCTCTTTCTTTGACTGTAATGCACAATGCAGTCTTGTCCGGCAAGTCAACAATGCTAGCGCTGACAGCTCAATGGCAGCTTTGTAGTTACTTTGAAGATTTATTAAGCCTTACAGCCATATACATTAGTACAAGGAAATCACTATTCAAACTCTGCTACATAAAGAGGCGTAATTGATTGCTTGACTATAACATGACACGCTTCCATATTTTATAATTTGATGTTTGCTATGTACATATGTAAACATTTCTTTTGTACTGCTTATTGAAAACTACAATGCCCCCTTCTGTTGATCATTTTTCCAAGGCATGCAGGAGCAGCCCCAAGTTACACATGAGAAGTTGTACATAGAATAAGAGTAATTATACATCCACCAATCAGAACACAGCATTCTTACCTCATTCCAGCTCACACAGACTAATCATTTCTGTAGCTTAGAGTGCTCACTTACTACCTCTAAACAAAATCAGACCATCGTCACCTTTTTATTTGATTTTATTCAATGTTTTGTACGTACTTTTTGACAACATCTTTAACACTGTAAACTCTTCATTCTCTATGTAATCTAATGTATATTTTAATCTTTTAATAAAATGCTGTTGCATATGTGCAACTTAAAATAACAAAAATAAAAAACAAGAATAACAATATTAATAGATTAGATGGATAAAGGGGCGGGGCTTGAATTAAAAATGATGGTGTGTGGCTTTTATGAAGGGTTGTTGATAAATTAACACCAAAACAGTAAAACTGTTGTAAATATCAAAGAAAACATTTTGAATGTTGCTCATCTTGTTACTAAACCATTGAAAAAGACTAAAAAACACGATAAAAAGTGTAATGCATAGAGGTTTCAGTATTCAGAACTGTACATTTCCAGCTCTGTTCAACAGGGTGCCCAGTTCTTTTCTCTTTTTTCTATTGTATGTGATTCTGAAACTGAAAGTCATGACAAATGATTTGTGGCAGTGATCTAATGTATTAAAGATGTTTAGTGTTTCTTTCTAACCAGACTACGCCCTGGACTCAAGAGTCTTCCTTGTGGTACTTGTGTCATTTCAACATGAATAAACCTTTTCTTTCATGAAATTCAACTTGTTTCGTTTTCAGCAAAGCAATCGACTGATATCACAGCGCATCAAATTATTACATTTACAAAGCATTTACATTTACAAGCATTTTCATATCTTAAAATAAAGTAACAATTTATAAACAAACTTGCACACATCTCACATATTTAAGCACAATGCAACACGATTACCTTTCTGGCTATTTATCCCAATAGACGTGAAAATACACAAAATCTTGCATTAAACCAATTAACTGCATATTACAACCATTAAGAAATCCCTTGCCCCACACTTGAAAATCACTTAAGGATATAGGTAGGGCGTATCCATCATCAGTGTACATGCCATAATGATAATATTGAAGCCGAGCCAAGATAAGCAGCGGCTCTTCTAGGCGCAGTGGCAGGAGGTGAACACTTAACCTGCTTTGGGCCTAGTGCTGAGCTCACACGGTTAGTGCAATTAACTGAAATGTCAGGCACCTCTAATTCCCCCATTCTGTCTGTCTATTGTGGAGAGCCTGCATTAACGGATCATTGGTTACCTATCCCACATGGAAATTGACATCCATTTATTCTCATTTTCACCACACACTTCCCTCTCCCTGTCTGCCTCTGCTGCCTTAAACCTCACAGGGGAGGAATAGTGGAAGTGCTCAGGAGGGGAGTCATAAACATGGCCCTAATCACAGTATTTTTACATAAGCGATCATGCTACAATAATAATCACAATAATTAAGAATATAGATATAAAGACATAACTAACTTTATTTCTTCACAGAGCTTTCAGAACAAAATAAGTGACCTAAAGCATAAAGACGGATAAATAAAAATAATAAAGAGACAGGTGTTACTAAGCAGGTCCATATTACTCTATTTTCTGATATGTTATAATATTATTGGCTCTTCAAAACATACTTAGGGTTTTGTTTTCTTGTTTTGTTTAATAGACACAAAATAAAGGCTCCACTGTGTTTTTAAAGTCCATACGCCTTCACTTCTCTACTAAACAAAAGGTAAAAGGTAGCGGTGAACTACATGGCCGCTATAACAACATGACATCACAAGGTGGAGCAGAGCATTTTGAGCTTTGGAGGTGTAGACAGACTAATAAAGCAACAAACAAAACTAATCCGGGTATGTTTTTGATGAAGTAACAACATTATAACAAGGCTTAAAGCTTAAAGTGTGTGTGTAATATGGGAGCTGCAAGAAAATGTCTGATTACGACCCTCCTATGTCAGAAGTTTTGAGTAATTATTTGCTTTGCATGCCAGAGTGACAGACAAGGAAATGGAGAGAGAGATGTTACTGTAAGAGTTTAATGCATTGCACAGACAGCCTCCCCTGAGAGAGTCTTTGCCCATTCAACCGGTGCCCAACCTAATGGAGCACCTTTCTGCTGAAATCATATCTTCATCCTCACGCCATAAACCAGCCATGCCAAACACTATTTTTACAGGAAAACTCATCCTATAATTTATCTTGTAATAGAGTGGTTACATTATGAGGCTTTATGAATGAAATCATGTTGTATAGTTAATAAATTGAGGGTCAGCACTAATATTGCAATATGATCCATTTATTTGCTTATGAAAATGTCTCATAATAACACTTACACTGCATTTACTTCTCTCCTTTTTGCCCAAGAACTCTTAAATAAAGAAATTGCATTTGCTGGAATTATGCCTATTAGAGATTTTTCTAAGGTTCATTTAAGACGACATTTTCTAAGTAAAATATGGCATGAAACGCATGCATCATTAAATATGGAAATGCAGAATTATATTAGCAATATGCGGCAAGCTAGTGCCAATTAAATTACAGAAAGATATCATTTATATTATTAAGGTAGAGCTGCACTGGATTCAATATAGAGAGTCAGTTTTTCATGGTTTGATTTATTGTTAGCAGAGCTTTGTTCAAAGGCTCATTTTCACAATACACTCTATTTACATCATGCTAAATGTGCGCTTTACCAAACCTTTATATTTAAATGCTAGGGATTATACAGTAGATTGGATTAATTAGATTACCACACCAGGGAACATTCTCCACGCAGCAGCTACCATTTTTCGAAGCAACAGAAACAACAGTAAATGAGCTGGCCCATAATTAACTTATAGAGACCAAGTCAAAATTATTACAGTTTTTTATCAAGGTTTTTGGCAGTATTAATCCCATAGTTCTTATAACTGAAACATTTATTTATTTTATTTGTTTTTTTGTTTTTTTTATTTATTTATTTATTCATTTATTTATTTAACATTGCATTTAAGTGTGAGCTGCTTAGTGTTATGTATAGTTTAGAATTGTGGCATAGCACAGAATTCAAAACTGAATGGCATTGAGGAATCATCTTCTCACAACAGACACTACTCAATACAAAAATAATTTTCCATTTATATGCTTTTAAAGGTGCACTGTGTAACTTTTTGGTTGGGGGTCATCTGTTTGTTTCTATAGATATGCCATTGTTCTGTCTGGAACAGCTCTGCTTTACATTTATTCAATTACAGGTGGTTTTATAGCTCTAAGATACCTAGAAAAAGAGGGTTGCCTCTCTACAGATCTGACCTGCAACTTGGTCTCGTTTGGTCTGCATGAAAATAGAAATGTTTGATACCATATTGTGAAGTATCCCAGTCTATTTGAAAACTGAAATATTTGAGGAAAAAAAAAAAAAAAAAAAAAAAAAAAAAAAAAAAAAAACATTAAAAGTTTGCTCAAAGTTATTCAACTATGCGGTAACTAATGACGACAAGACCTATAATTTAAAAAAAAATATAATAATGATTGAGGCCAGCGTTGGCAGCAGCAGAGACAGGAGGTGAGGTACAGAGCCATGATTTAGTGAGCAGAGTGGATATAATGGAGCACGCACTGCACTGCTTCTATTAAGAGATGAGTCCTGCAGTGGCCTTTGAGCTTAAAACAGTACAGTTAATTAACACTTGATCCCACCTCTCTGTACATCTTCCCCGGCTCATTTTCCGGCTCCCTTCCACCCATAGACTGGAGCGAGATATCTGTACGTACACGGCGTCTTCATATCGCTATACATTGACACGCTTTTTTCCTATGGGGCTTATGAGTGTCTTTATGATGGAGTAGACTTTTATATAGAGTCAATAAGTTCAAGTGTTGAGAGATGAGAATAATTTAGTTGACAGCGGAGAAATTCATAGAGTTGCTCCTTCGCCTTTGATTAAAATGGGCCTCTTGTTAAATGTGTGAAAATATTGAAGCAGGTCATTTTCATCAATTGTCATTAAACCTGTGAAATGACCCAAAGTCCTAATAAATAATTACTTACACATTACTTGAATAGGGAAGTGAAAAAAATATTAATTTTACAGTAGATATACAATTTTTCAACGCTCTGAAGGGCAAATAGTGTTTTATAATTTAAAGATACCCCAGGCATTTTACAGCCAAAAAAGCACATTAACATTGACTTGCCATAACAAACAACAGGTCTGGTGATGCTTTTTAATCAACTGAGTTCTTGGTAACAGAAAATGAGTCCAGAGCTGCCTGCAGACGGCCTATAGACCCTGGGTTACTCTGGAAGAAGGAAGCATTAAAATCCATGCAACTCATTCCTAGTTCTGACAAACTCTTTGACACTTTATAGATAAGATTCCTTGGGCATGTGCAAAGCTTAGAAATCCCAATACGTTACTTTCCTGAGAATAAGTTTGTTACCTCACCAAAAATATACCAGATAAGATTCCTTGGGCCTGCGCAAAGGTTTTTCAAAGCTTTTTCAATCCCAATACGTTTTAAGGTCCTACTGTATATTACACACGTTACTTTCCTGAGGATGTTATAAGTTTGTTACCTCACCAAAAATATACTTGGTGTTTTGCGGCTATTTTTTATCTTTAGTTGAGTAGATTGGCAATTCCAGGGCTGAAATTATCCAAATGATTCTAATGAAGGTGTATGGACTTTAAAACACAGTAAAGCATTTCATGTATTATCACATGACATCACAAGGTGGAGATTTTTTTTATTTGTTTGAGAAAAGAACTCAACATGTGTGAATGAAACTCCCAATATTATAACATAGATAAGAAAATAGCGTAATATGGGCTCTTTATTTAAGTTCGGTTTACATTTTTCCATCCCTCTGAAACCCTTGAATAATGAATGTGCATTTTCAGGAAACAAAACTAACAAACCTACAGATATTGACTGTATGAAGTTGCAGAAATTAAAACATTTTGGTTTCTAATTGTATTACTTGCACCAACACTACATATACACCCAAGTATAAGATGTGTGAATACAAATGTTCTTTCAAACTAAGGCCTCTAATTGTAATAATAGTCTTCTCTCTAATGAAACACACACACACAAATTTCACCATTTTGACACTGAAAAACTTGGCTCATTTCCCCATCCAGCTGCTTTGTTTGTGTTAATTGCTGGGACTACCATGTCATTTTTCGCGCACACTGGCCTGCTCCATAGGTTGTTAGCGTGCGTTGCGTGGCTATAGGCTACAACACTGTGTAATGGGAAGTCGTTAGCTCGTGGTCTGATGCTGTTTGTTCCCGGTCCCTCCGCTGCTACATTTATATTTCATATCTTATGTTTTCACACTGTATTAACAGCTGTGGCTTGTTTTCGCCATCTGCAGACAATTACTCGAGTTTACTTGGCTTTGTAATAATAGCATGTTTTCAGCTCTCTCCATAGACACCCATGCTGCCGATTTCTTGACAGGTGCTGAGGCATTTGCTCTGGAGACGCCATGGTGGATTATTACTGCATTATTTAGTTCTCCTGAAAGTAAACAAACACGTACTCTTCCCTGGCATCTTGTACGACTACACGCCAGTCAGCATTGTGTTCTGCATTGCACCAGCCTCCTCAGCAGCCAATTACAATTTACATTGACTATACCAGGTCTACCTTTTCACCTCCAACACGAGCCACTTAGCGCTGAATATCTCTCCCACCTATACTCGCTCATTTGCAGGGGATCTCCTCCCTTTATGACCTTTTTACATTCACCTTGGCTTGTATCATCCACTTGCTATCAGCACGGTGGCTCAGGGTTCCCTAGTTTTCGGTATAATAACTTGACACTTCACATTGCATTAGTCTTAGGCCCGACAACAAGGTTACGTGACCTATAGTGTCAGGGAGCATACACCATACTTGCCTGCAGTGGCTATTTATCAAGACAGCTTTGGGCCACCTATGATTCAGAGCAGAACAAATACAGATGTGAGGCGAGGGCGGAGGACAGACTGGTCCACATACATGAACAGCACCATATACACTTGTTTATCCAGGATGTGATTGGAGTTCAAAATTATATACATTACCTGTACATTTGATACAGACATAACCTTGATTCCTACATTAGAAAAGTGTAAGAAAGCCCAAGGAAGTCATTAGACTCCTGACCTCTCGGCGCCAAATGGTGCCCACTGGCATGATGTCATATTTTGCATGCCATCAGTCATCCCATCACCTCTGGCCATCAAACCTGAGTGCCCTGCACCGCTGGAGCTGCTCCCTTTATCACTGCTTTGGAAATAACGACTTACAGTTAGTAAACGTATTAAAACTAAATCACTATGTTGATTTTTCATACTTACTTATACTGCAGTAGTCACTCCTTAGTCCTTGATTTTAAAGTATGGAAGAAGACCACTATTGTCAGCATAAAGCAAACTGAAAAGTGTTTGCTGTGAGAGGACTTTTTAAAAACAGTTCCTCTTGGATCTCCAAACACTGACAACACAACTGAGCATTTTGGTCTTTGGAGAGAGAGAATAGGACCTTTAAACTATACAGAGACAAAAAAACAAAACTGATATTTTTATGACATTCTTAAACCTGTGCTCACTAGATATTTGATGATTCTGTCTGTATTAGCATGACCAAAAACATGTGTAACAGCAATACTGATGGAGAAATTGCATTGCTGTACTGTGCAGGCCAGCCCCACACTGCCAGCTCAGTCCTTGCTATCTTGGCTCACATCATCAGAGGTATAATACTCCCTACAACAGACTGGACTGGACTAGAATGGACAACAGGATTCATGCATTCAGGATGTGCACTACCTTCTCCTGTGTTACAACTCCAGCCTCATGTCTCTTCTTCCTTTTAAGCTATTTCAATGAATTCCCCCTCAAACATGTTTTAAATTGACCCACTAATACATTAAATAAAATAGAAAAGACAAATTCCTTCCACCACAGCGTGCCCTATAGCGTGTTATCGTGTGCACTCCGGTATGTTCCTGTGTCCCCGGGTCCCTGGGGTCTGTGTGGCCCCTGTCTACTTCCTGGAGCTGTCTGAGAGCCCAGGTCTACAGGCTCCAGGATCATTTTCCCTCTGTAGCTCTTGTCACTAGCATGGACTGCGCTAATTCATCTTGCTAATGGCAGGTGGGTCAGTCGGGCTTTATAATTGAGATTTCCTTTTTTTTCTTCCTTCACCGTTGCCTCATAGCTTGATCTGATAGAAAATATATGGAAAATTAGCTTCAGAGATGTGGGGATGATGGCGGAATTAGCGCCGCAAGACAAAAAAATTACCTTTTTAACTTAAATGGGCAGTAGGCAAGTTTTCTGTTACAAGTTGTGTTCATAAAGATATCGCTTTCCAAGGAATGTCCCACAATAAGGCATTAAAACTTGTGTATCATTTAATTAGAAGTGACCTGTGAATTAGCATGGTTCTTGTTTAATATCATACTATGTAAATTCCTTACAGAAAGTTCACGTTTAATGAATGATTACTAATGTTTTGATCGTCTACTTCTGTTGTGTTCTTGAGCAAGACACATCTCTTCCTTGTAATTGCATGTTTAAAGTAATGGAACGTTTGCCAAGTCTAGTTCGTGCACTTTGTCTGTAAAAAAAAAAAAAAAAATGCTATAAAACAGATACGTATTTTTGGACTTTTAGTTGTTTTCCGCCTCTGCGCTTTGTCATAATTTCCTTTTGCACCGCATCAAACAAGGTGTAGCTTCTCAGAATAGACTTAATGACGTCTGCGTTGAAAGAGTTGCAGTCGGCAGTGGCTGGGGCCAGGGTCTCCTGAGAGAACCGGACCTGATTTGAGTCCGGAGGAAGGTCGTCAGCACACAAATGAAAAACATGAGAATGGTCCAAGGTCTAATCAAGTGCTCAGACTGCACTCACTGGGAGCAATTAGGTTCCTCCTTTCCCTCCACTAACATAGGTAACTAGATCCTCCTATTGACATTCTCACTGAAAGGTCACGCACTGTATGGATACAATCATCAGCCACTAAGAACCAGAAAACTACAAATATAGATTCTAACACTTGAAATACATTGATATATAAAGAATTCAACAAAAAGTTTAGAATGAACATAAAGGAAATGCCACGCTGTTATCCTTTATGACGAGTTTGTATTGCTCCAAAGCTCAAAATGCTCTTTTCTACCTTAGGATGTCACGTTAGTAGCTTCCTTTTACCTTTGTTCAGTAGAGATGGGCGATTCCAGGGCTCAAATTATCCAAATGATTCTAGTGAAGGTGTGTGGAGTTTAAAACCACCAAAAAATACACTTTTTGTATTACCACATGAAATCACAAGGGGGAACAGAGTGTTTTAAGTAGGGCTGGGGAACAAGGGATTGTTTTAAGCATATTTAGGGTGAGAGAAGAGCCTAAATATGCCAGATTTGTGGGTTAAACATGTGTGAATTAAACAATTTTTTTCGGATTTTTGATAGAAGAAACATTAAGCAGAAACAGCATAATATAGGCCCTTTAAAAAGTATTCTTCTGCAATATCCATTTCTAAAATTGAAATATTACAGAGCTCAACAATCCCACCTACTTCAAAGTCCACTGTGGTTCCGGAAGTAAATTTTTAATTCATTTTTCCTAAATTGAGAGTTCAAAGACACGGTCGAGGATAACCAGATATGTAAAAACTAATGTTCCCAACCCACTGTTTTTGGTCCAAAAACACATTTAAAACCTACAATTTGGCAAAATGTTTTAATAACTTGGTGCTGGCAGTTTATAAAGTTGAAACCTTTTTGGATAATGAGGTCATTAGGCAGCTGATAGCAAGATTACACATAAAAATCTATGTTTATGCAAAAAAAAGAAGAGACATTTAGTTCCAAAAGTGGTGGGTGGTCACTGTGGAGCACCATGACTCAAGTACAAGTAAAAGTATTTGTTATAAAAAAGTACAAGATGCCATGTTAACTTAAAGTAGAAAGTACAAGCCAAATGCTACACAAAGTGACATAGGTTTACCCTTATATGACTTGACAAGATACTTAATGCACTCATTTCAGCCTTGGCACCGGCTCTAAACTTGACCACAGGAATTCATTATGATCATTGGCTGCTCTGACACAAACATAGTCCAGTGTATTTTCTACCACGGAGACCACAGGACCTCATCAGAAGTCATCCTTCATTTGTACGCCTGTCATGGGCACTTGTCGGGAAGTCCGTCAGCTCGGCTCCTCTGTCAAAGTCTGTCAGGGCAGAACATACAGCCAGTGCCTCCTGGTTTACCTAAGCGCAAATGTAAAGTATATAGTTCTTATGGTAACATTTTGCTTGGCGCGGTTTGTGGAGGTTAAACATTGGGTCTTGTTTTGTAACAGGACTTGATTATTTTGGTGAGAACATATTTCACTCCTCCATTGCTCTGCCCACAAGAGGAAACATACGTCTTCTGTTTCTACTCAGAGCATCTGGTTTGTACAACCAACTCTGTTCAAATTCTCTGCAGAAATGAAGCGAGCACACCAAACCAGGAGGATAAACATTCATTAGACGGAAACACTTGTAATATATTTGTGCATGTAGCATATTAAATACTACTATAATATCATACAGTTTGTTAGTTTTTTGTTCCTTCCATTGCTTAAAAATTTAGTGAAAGGAATTGGTAAGTGCAACTTGAAAATGAAAATGAATGTCAGTCTGTCAGTGGATGTTCGATAACTGATAATCTCAACTTCAACAAAATTCCTGTTAAGGCCCAAAAAGAAAAGTTTCTCTTTTGTTAAAAAACAAAACAAAATATATTTCCCCACATAAATACAAAATATTAGCGATACCCATATATAAACCATCCTCCGATATCATCAATACCAATATTCACTGCAGCTGAAGATGCACTGTGTAACTTTTCCAGTGGAGAGTCCATCATCTTTTTCTCTCTATGGAGATAATGCCTGGAATGATCCACAATATGGCATTATACTTGTTTTTATCTCTATGGAGACAGCAGGTGACACCACAGGATTACGTACATGCCAGGTCTTTGGAGAGGCAAGCTCAAACACAGTAAAAATTAAAGTTTTTAGGTATATAAAAAAAAACAAAAAAAAAACATTTTGTTGAGTAAATCAATATATTTAATGCCACACCGGGACATTCCAGACAAAACAGTAATATCTCCATGGTGACAAGCAGGCGGCAGAGTGCACCTTTAAGTTAATTCTTGCAATTTTTTCACATTTCCTCAAAGATACTAATAATCAGACTTAAAAGAATATATATATTTCACAATTATAAAACGCGGTGCACGGGTGAAGTGTACAGAAGTGCTGGGTGGCGGGTGGTTGGTGGTGCGCAGGTGAGGGAGGCGACATCATTATTGGGGTGTCACTCTGACAGTAGTTTCAGATAATCACAGGCTGAACTGGCCCTGTACCACTCCACTGTCTTCACAACACTTCAGACATGCTCCTCTTCAACACAAAAGCAGCCGTCTCCTTTGATGCCATTGTCAAAAAATGACTTTTGTTCCATCACGGCTAAACTCCACCCCCTCGTCTCTATTTTGCTCTCTCTCTCTCTCTCTCTCATCTGCCGAAAACCTGAACGAGAGAGCGAGGGATGGATTTTGAACATGAAAAGAGCAGCTGTGTTAGACTGGACATCACCCTTTCATTCTTGGGCTGCCATAAAGCTCCACTTGACTCACTAAATGCAGTTAACCTATAGCAGCAGTAGAAAAGCACTATATAGAAATACTCATGTTACTGTAAATAGTAGATTTCTTGGGTCATTTTTGACTGGAATTTTAAACTTGTACTTGTACTTTATAATTCTAGTCATGTAATTATACTTCGAAAATCATCAAATCCCAGTTGTCCCCATGCTTTGCTGCATTTGTTCCTCTTTATACTGCACTGTCCATGTGGATTGCCATTTTAAACTACTTTATTCAATAGAGCACTGTTTAATTAGTGAGCTTGTTGTATTTTTAATGCATACTTTTTACTTATAAGTACAATTTTGGTGGTAGTGCCAGTTCTTGTAAATTGTTGTACATTTTTAGCAAGCACTTTTACTCCTCCAACACGACTTATAATAATGTACACGTGTACTTTTATGAAAATGAATCATATTTATTGACTCTATAGCGCTGCGTACATTATTGAGTCATTTGCTGTAGTTCACATGTACGTTTTCCACAGAATATTACAACTAGATGTTTTACTAAACAGGAGCTGGTTGCAGAGGCAGCTGACTGGAGTGCGCCGACCTCAGATGAAATCGCACTATAGACACGAACGCCTGATAATGACTATAATCACAGCAGATAAGCAACTAGTGCATGTGGAAGGAGGGAGGAGCTCAGCGAGAGGGGGAGCGGGGTAAAGAAAGAGAGAAAAAGTAATTGAATCTTTTGGAGGCACATTCAGATGAAAGCCATTGGCTGTGTGGGAGATGCTTTTCACTGAATGACATTTAGATTACAGAGGTGCCCTGTTCACCATCACGGTCAATACCTCCTCCTCTCACAATAGCACCACTAAGACTCCGAGAGGCAGCAGGCCCAATAAAGAAGCTATTTCAGGGTGGATTTTCAGCTTTATATATGTGATATTTGAAAGATTTAAGACAGAAAATACTCAAAACATCCACTCCGGGTGAAGATTTGTATTTATTTCTGTCACTGCAGTTGTGGCATTGGAATCATCAACCTCAAGAGCTTGCGAGTCAGTTTATAGGCCAGCATTCGCATATGTATCTATACAATTTATAGGTAATTTATAACCCTTAGCTGTCCAATACTTGTACTTATACCAGCAATGGATCACATGTACCCATACTTATACTGTTCTAAGTAATGTAATGTTTCTTTGTGTGACCATGGGCCTTTCTATAAGCTTTAGTTTGACGCTAGCAGCATAAGACTACCTAAAACATTATGGAATATTTACTTTGATTAGATTTTTTGATTAGAACGCCCATGTGATCTTGCATTTATTCAACTCCAAACATGAATTGCAGGTGTAAAATGCATAAATGCAGACACAGAGGCAGGATTAGAAAGTCTAAAGGGATAAAAAACACTGTCCATTTGAAATATTGCCTCAGCAGGTCAGGTCTGATCAGAATGTAACCCACGGCCACCCCTCGTCAGCCCCTCTCCTCCCTTTTTCTCCGCCATATTGACACAAACCAGCATTTTCCTAATATTAGCGGGATCACAGATTGCCCCGGTGACACACTTCAAATGTATCTCAGATTAATGATATATCGCGCTAAGGGATCTACAAAAACCATTAGTAAGCCTGACACTTTGACGTCAGATTTTAAAAAATTCCCAAGTAATCTTTTTGATTTATGGAAGTGTGTCCAGGTTCATCGGGAGTGATTCCAGATTTATCACATCCTGGTTAGAATTATTAATGATTTTCAATTTGTAAATCTGATGCTGCCATGTTGAGAGGAGCTCTGCGGAATCACCAAACGCCTGATATCTGAGCTCCAACTCCTGAAAGCACCATTACTTTATCAAAATATTGCTACCTGTGACTTCCCATTTCACTTATTTTCCACTCTCGCACCCCTTTCATTTCTCCTGCGTCGCGTACACACATTTTTCAAGTGCGCAGTTGCGGCTTATGTCATTGCTTGGCTAATCTTCTGAAGTTGGACATTGCGCTATTAGTTGCAAGTTCCTGACACATGCACTTTTAAGGACCTCCTGCGTCAACATGTCAAATGGAGGGAGCGCTCGCGACGGCTGCACGCGGCAATCTTTCTCCGTGTTGATGAGGAGAACAGCGAAGATCAACATGGCGGTCCAAAGATAGCCCGCATCACGTCGACGTTAGCTCAGATGTCACTTCGGTGCGTCTGTACAAGCGCTCTGGTTGTACTTAAGGAGATGGTCCAAGGTCTTTGTTGTGTGTACGGGAGGTCGGATATAAATAAGAATGGCACTTTGCAAGTAAGCACGATGATGAACAAGATGTACACATGTGACACCTTTGCTTGAAATGGGCCAATGTGATGTGAGTGACAGTGTTCTTTAGATGTGCACTAGATTAGAGTCTTTGTAGAACACATTTTGTTTGACAGGACAAAAAATTGTGTTTAGTATCAATGTATTATGTTTGTAAAATTTAACTTCTTTTCTTCTCTTATTGTGTTACAGTTTAATACTTAAATTTGAAATCAGCTCGGTGGGAAACACTGCCCAAGCTCAGGCTCAGTTTAGATGTGCAAATAAAGTTTTCTGAATTATTAATCATTATCAATATTTTGAACTGAATTAAACCGCACTACTGTAGTTGATGTAAAAAGTGCAGTGTGTGTGTACATAATGTCCTGCAGGTCACAGCGCTTACGTGCAATGTGCCATTCTTATTCACATTTTATACATTACACACACTGAAGGCCTATGACAAGTGGACCTGGGTAACTTATTACAACTAAAGCACAGTGACACTGACATCTCAGCAAGCATTAGTGTTGGACTGTGATAATCATATTTAAACTCTTACACTTGTGAACTGAGTAATTTCTAGGTAAGTCACAATTTTATGTTTAATCATTTTATTTTATTTTATTTTTACTGGCAGTACATTTTGTAAACTTAATACATCAAAGTTATAGAGTGGTTTTTGGACACTCAAAGACCCTTAAATATCATACTCTCCTCAACCTTTCTTTTTCCCTTCTCACAAATACTCCAGGTTCTGTCCAGTGATTTGCACATATTTGTCATATGTGTTTCTTTACATATAATAAACTTAATGCTGGGTCAGCCCTACATTATTATCCACTCATGAGTGTTAAACCCTTGTAATTTCTGTCCCTCTCATTTTAACAAGTTAACATGCGTGATTACTCCTGGGTTTACCAAGTGCTTTTATTGGGCAATTAATTTTATACAATTATAGATATGTTTTTTATGATACAGTCAACAGTAAAAACTGAATAATTATAAAATAATGTGTTGATATTTTATTTTCTGAGCTCGGTTACAGAGTGATGGCCTTTTGTAACCTTGTATGTGAAAATGATCTCTTTTTATATAAAGGCATGACCCTAATAGTTCCATTAACCTAGTAAAAGTGAACAGTCGTCCCCGTGCATGTCGTGTGCTTGGGTTTAGTTGGCGCTCTAAAACCTCCTCTGCTAACTATTATTGTACATGCACTGGCAGTCTATAGTCCGGCCTGTAAAATCTTTCAGGAAGGGTCATTAAGGATATTTCATTATCTCCATATTGCCAAGGTCAGGTTGTCCATATATCCACTTTACAGCTGCTGGGGGAATATGCTGCGACTCTAGTATAATAGACCAGAAAATGTCCACACCAGGAATGATGGGAAATCAATATTGGGCACAGCTCATCAATACAAACCCCATTTCCACAAGCAAGAAGAAGGTACTAAGGAAAAAATCAGTTCAGGGGAATAGATCGAATCAGAAGGTGAAAATAAATTCAAAGATTGTTTTATTGTTAATAAAATGTTGTTTTTTTAGGTGCTCCGTATGCTGCTGAGACTCATCACACCGAGAGTTGAAGCGCTTTGGCTTTGATTTTGTTTTAATCTGCAGCAGTGGATCAGGCAGTCCATAAATGTCCCCACACACTCATGTAACCGCGTTAAAGGAGAAAGAAACATGGCGTGTGACAATGATTCGCAGCAATTGTTGGAGCAGTGCAGCCGTGGGCCCAGTCTGCCTTGGGTTACTTAGAAGAATGTTGATGCTTCACTTTATTGCAGGGTAATGGCACACAGGAACACAGGGCGCTGACAAACAAAGGGACATTTGTATCATTACCACAGGATGTGTAGTGGAGAGTACGCTACTCAATCACTGCAAAAATAATAGTAATGGGACTGTCAAGTATATCAACAGGGTACTTCAAATACTCCATATCTGTTCTATAAAATCACTATTGACTCTGTATTAGAGGAAAACTACTCCACATAAAAATCGAGTTAAAGTTTAAAATAAATGAAGTACTCCTGCTTTTAAATTGCAGAAAAAAAGTGCACTTTGCATTATTGTCATCATTTACAGCAAGATAATAACAATATGCTTGTTCTTGCATTTACAATTATAACTAATTAGTTAAAATTATTTTTACAACTGTCTAGATGTGTAAATGTGTAAATGTTTGGAGTTTTGATGCTTTTGAAGTTGCTCTGTTCATCCTTGACATGTTGACAAAATTCAATTAAGATTTTCATTATGTAAAAGTGCTGCAAATGCATTGAAATGATACATGAAATAATCCTTAATCAATAGTGTGAGGACCAGAGCGTGTAACAGTCTGTCTGTATACTTGTGGGATATTTGTTCGATAAACATAACAGAGAGAGCAGTGGTCCAACAGGAATAGTGCGAGCGCAGAGCTGAGCACAGAAAACAGCCTGTGGATGTAGCACCAGCAGTGCTAGCCTTGGGCACTGTTTGTTTATGCAGCACAGCTTCACACAAATGAATATCACACTGGCAAACTCATGTAGGGAAGAAACAAATAAGGACCCAGCACAAAAGAGAGACTGCCTCTTCTTTCCACAAACGACCACCAGCATCAAAACAATAAGAAATACTGTGTTTGAAGACTCATGCAGATAAATACACAACATGTTCTCAACTTTGCCAAATTACCACAGCAAAATGGTTCTTTCTTACTTCTTGACAGCAACTCTCTCAAATTCAACAGATTCGTATAATACTGTGCAGTAGTGATACATTCCCTTAAGTGCAGGAACAAACCAAAATTTAGATAATTTCACTAACCTAAGAAAAGGGTAGACTACCAAAGTACTAACTGAGAACAAGGTCTAAAAGGCAGAACCAAAACATACTGTGCTGTACTACTATTAATATAATAATACGAGTAAAGCCACAACAATAGTAATATTTGAGTCACATGTGTTAGTACTGCAACAGCCCCTCTGCCATGACACCAGATCAAAACAATGTGAAATAGTCCACTTGAAGCCTCCTGCGTCTCTCAGCCTTCCACTGAAGGAGGACTCGTGCACTGTTACTGTACACTGGACATATTGTCTTTGTGTGAGCGCCGCATGTTAATGGCTTATTGACCATGTATGGTGTAATGAGACCTTGAGTGCAGGGGCAGCAGTGATATATGAGGGTGAAAATTGGCCTCTGCTTCACTGATGACCTCATTTCAATATTCAGGGACTCTGGGATGGAAATGACACTTTTCACATTTAAGTGCTTTGTATTAGCCCCTGGCCTACTCTGCCTCTGCCGGGTCCCAGTCCACTCTGACCAAAGGCACAGAGGCACACTGTCTGCTGTGAATGGGGTATTTTAAAACTGTTATGGTGCGTTTCTATCACAGGTGTTTGACTGTAACAAAAGTGTGGAGCCCAAACTTTAAACTAAGCCCAGTTTACTTTAATCTTTCTGTTGTTCCCACTCTTGACGTAAACATCATTAGTTGAGCAGATCAGATCCACTGAGTCACTTGTGCAATTCCAGCAACAACAGATACATGCTTTTGTTGTGTCCTTGGGCAAGACACTTAACCCACCTCACCCTCATTGTCTGCACCGCTGGTGTGTAAATGGGTGAGTGGTTCCTTGACATAAAATGCTTTGAGTGGCTTGAAGGTGGAAAAGCGTTATATAAAAATGTGACCATTTACCATTAGTCTCAAACTGGTAAATTATTAAATGGTTTGAACGTTCCTATTTATTGCACAATTATTATTATTTTTTTTTCATTTTGGTGTCTGTCCTGTGTTTTCAACACTAGGTTTTGTGCATCATTTAATCAAATGTAAATTATGAAATTGTTACTTTACAGTTACTCTAGAGGAGTAGTTTCCCCTTGCACTTTTCTTAAGTAATATTTTGGACAGCTGCTTTGTACTTTCACTGTTCACTGAGTGTTTTGGAGTAATGTTAATCTTACTTGAGTACAATTTTGGCTATGCCCTGCAAAATCCAGTTATTCCCACTTCTTGTTTCCACATTTGAGCACAGAA
>JACN01021583.1:0-10328 GCA_000787155.1 Scartelaos histophorus
GGTGTGACAGAGGGAGTAAGAGACACTCACAGTCGACTTCTTTCACTTCTTTCAGGTGAAAATGTTTCACACTGTTCAGTTTCTTCTTCAGCTTGTTCTTCTGTTTTCACATGTTTTGTGCACCAGTTCAGCCCGTGACACAAACACGTCTCCATGCCTCCACCTGAAGCTGCTACAGCCTGAAACTCTATTAAAGCCACAGTACGGAACTTTCTGGAAGTGGCACGTCACCTGCATGATTCCATGGAAAGTTTCAGAAAGTTCAAACCATAATCATGTGTCACACGTGTGTCTCCTGTGAGCTTCTACACCATGTGCTTCTACACCATGTGCTTCTACACCATGTGCTTCTACACCATGTGCTTCTACACCATGTCCTTCTACACCATGTCCTTCTACACCATGTGCTTCTACACCATGTGCTTCTACACCATGTGCTTCTACACCATGTCCTTCTACACCATGTGCTTCTACACCATGTCCTTCTACACCATGTGCTCTCCTCTGTCCAGTTTAGATTGTTGCTCGTCTTGTTTGTTCTTAAAGAACTTCAGTGCACTTCTGCATTTTGGGTCCTCTCCTGTTTCTTCATGACAGGAGGTGTCCTCCAGGCCACATATGAGGTCAGGTTTATGGAGATGCGAGGCCACTCACATGGATGTATGTGTGTTATGCTTTGCCCTCACATCACTCTGGGGGGTCTACATGTATGTGTATGGCAGAATGTTCAGCAGTTACCATGGAGACACAATGCATGTGTAGCAAACACTATCATAAAAGTTTTAAGATCATATGACACATTTTCAGGAGCTTTTGATTCATATGAGAGTTCAGGATCCTGTTTAGACCCGGTGAGAGCGACTGGGACACTGCTGCAGAGCTGCAGGGGACTAAGGAGCTGCTCTAATTCCAGTTAAGTCAATTCTTTCTGTTCAGATTGTGTCAAAACAAAACTCAGGTCTTATTTGAGTTAGATTCACCCCCAGAGAATGTTGATGACAGTTTGATCACCACTGGCCCATCGCACGCACAATATCTGTGGTGTTTTAATCCAAACCCATGTTTAAGATGAAATGAATGAAAGCAGAGACGGAGACGGAGACGGTGAACGGCTGCTTTCTCTTTAATCACAGAAACATATGACAGTCTCGTCCAATCAGATTCGAGCCTGCGTCTTTGGATTGACCAATGTCCTGGAGTCATTCGCAAGTACGCAGACGCTAGAGAGGAAAGCTGACCGCCAGAAACCACAACACTGCTCCCACTTCTCCTTTACACACATGTACTGAGAATCTGCACGGACACAACAGCGTGTAGCTCCCATGACCTTCTGTGAGTGTGTCTGAGAAAGCAGGAGGCAGGACACAGGCTGTGAGGCTACAGGCTGTGAGGGTGCAGGTACTACAGGGTACAGAGTGGAATGCAAAACGTTTAAGCTAAACATACTTGAACTACGCGAGGAGTACCAGTTTGCACTAAAAGCATCGAAGAAAAGACACTGCACAAATAATGTCTAGATCGGTGAAAAAATGACTTGAGAATTTTGATTTTAAAATGTCATGATTTCATAAATTCATGTCTGGTTTGGGGTGATTGTGGCTGAGATTGTGGTCGTCCTGTAACTCACATTTGGTAGTAAAACGCATCATGGACAAACATTAGAGAAACATTTGCCGCCAGGACGCTGCGTTCTGCGAGTGGCTCTGGGTGTTTTGTTTCCTGGTCTCTTTCTTCTCCTTCTTCTGGACAACGCGGCGCATCCGACACAAAAAAAGTTCAGTTTTTTCCCCTCAGCGTCAGACTGAACGCTCAAGACGCCGCGTCAGTGCCAGATTCACACCGACGCCTGAAGATGCACCAGGAAAACACACCAGGCCCAGACGCCTGTCCACAGACTTTACATGTAAACAGGCCCATAAGTCTGCCACAACATCTAGAAAATCACTTGTTTACATCTTATAAAATGCACAGTGAATTGTAAAATTTGAAATCCTATTCAAATGGCTAATCATTTTGCTTTGGGATTCGCAAAAATTATGACACTGAATCTAAACTGTGGCCTCTGCTTTATGAAAATCTATTTCCAAACACCAATACTAGATCAAAAATTCAAAACTAAAATATGAAACTATCCAAGAATAAACCAAGTCTAAACCAGAATTAAACCAAGTCTAAACCAGGTCTGAATCAGGACTTGACAAAGGCTAAAGATGAAAAACCAGGGACTAAATCAAAACTAAATCAGGACTAAGCCAGAACTACTACAGGGTAAAAACCAGAGACTAAACTAGGTCTGAATCAATCCTGAATTAACAAAGACTACACCAAAACTAAACCAGGGAAAAAAATGAAACCAAATCTTAATTCTGCTTGATAAAAATCATGTTATAGAATTTCATTTCCAAACACCAAAAATTTCAGATTCAAATTTCAAAACTAGACATGAGAACTAAACTTTCAAGTCATTTTAACCACAATTTTAGACATTTGTTTTTGCAGTGAAAAGACAAAGGGATGAAAATATTAAAATCAAAGTTCAGGTTTTTTTTTTTTTTTCTCAGGCAAATTCAAAACATAATTCCCTTAAAATAAATGAGCGATTTCTGCACCTGCCAGAGGAAAGATCAGGGTAAGTGCGTAAGTCTGGCAGGTGCAGCGAGGTATCGGAGCCACAGCCAGGGGGCGCTACACAGAGCCACAGGGCCGCCATGTTCAGAGGTCAAAGGTCATGTGACAGGGCATGTTCGGAGGTCAGGGGTCATGTGACGGGAGTGGAGCCTCACCATTGGATAACACAGGACGCATTGGCACAAATGTGGTTATGGCAAAGTGCAGGTCACCAGCTGAGATTCATGGACTAAACCAGGTCTAAACGAGGTCTAAACCAGGACTAAACCAGGACTAAACCAGGACTAAACCAGGACTAAACCAGGACTAAACCAGGACTAAACCAGGACTAAACCAGGACTAAACCAGGACTAAACCAGGACTAAACCAGGACTAAACCAGGACTAAACCAGGACTAAACCAGGACTAAACCAGGACTAAACCAGGACTAAACCAGGACTAAACCAGGACTAAACCAGGACTAAACCAGGACTAAACCAGGACTAAACCAGGACTAAACCAGGACTAAACCAGGACTAAACCAGGACTAAACCAGGACTAAACCAGGACTAAACCAGGACTAAACCAGGACTAAACCAGGACTAAACCAGGACTAAACCAGGACTAAACCAGGACTAAACCAGGACTAAACCAGGACTAAACCAGGACTAAACCAGGACTAAACCAGGACTAAACCAGGACTAAACCAGGACTAAACCAGGTCTAAACCAGGACTAAATCAGGATGAAAACCAAGTCTGAATTAGGACTAAACCAGGATGAAAAAAAGAGACTAAATCATGATGAAAACAGGGATTAAACCAGGTCTAAACCAAGATGAAAACAGAGACTACTCCAGAACTAAACCAGGATGAAAACAGGGACTAGACCAGGACTAAAACAGGTCTAAACCAGAACTAAATCAGGATGAAAAGAGGGACTAAACCAGGACTAAACCAAGCCTGAATCGGGACTAAACCAGGATAAAACCCAGGACTAAAGCAGGACTAAACCAGGACTAATCTGAGGACTGAACCAGGGATTTAACAAAGACTAAACCAGGACTAAACCAGCGATTAAAACTGGTCTAATCAAAACAAAACAGTGCGTTAAATTCAAAGTACTTTCATTTCAGACGACCTCCCTCTCCCCAGACGCCTCCTCTGCTCTTTCTGTCTACAATTTTACAACAAATAAAGCAATGAGGTAAACATAGATATGATATTTTTTTGTACTGGCAAAAATGACGTCGTCGTTATTATCGTACGCGCTTTGTGTAACGTTAGCATACCGTGCACATGCTCCTCTGTTAGCCACATGTAGCCCTGTTAGCCTGTTAGCATTAGCAACTGGCTGCAAAAAAAAAAAACAAAAACAAAATAAAAGTCATGATATAAATTCAGGAGGAGAGAGAATAGCGCCTCCGCCAGGAAAACAGGGGGATAGTTTTAAAGTATTAGTGAAGGAAGTTTATCAAAAATACTGTTATTCCAAAGAAGCAAATACACAAAGTCGATAAAGTTCTACACATCAAACTAATGGCACGTTCATATACAGGATCAAAATACAAAACTTAAACAGCTGAAAACTTTAAAGAAAATACTCTTGTTGAAAGTGCTATAGAATTCAGATTAGCTCACAGAAACCCAGGGAGGACAAACTGGAACATGCCAACAGCTTCACGAGAGCACGGCTGAAGACCTGAAGACCTGAAGACCTGAAGACCTCCACCCACACGTTCCTCTAAAGTTTTCGCTCATTTACTCCATTTCGTTAAAACTTTTGGATCAGTTGTGGCGTTACTTCACTATAAAATGTTCTCTACTCTTATTAGAACTTCAGAGATGGTACATTTAAACCCCAGTAACTACGTCTCCTGATGTGAAACTGTACTCGGGTTTGTCTCTGCTCTACAACGCTGGAATACTTCATTTAATTTGTCAGTGGTGTTGCCGTTAAAGGTCCGATATTATGCAAAATTGACTCTTGTGGGCTTTAAACCATGTTCTAATGTTGTTACCTCCTCAAAAGTTCCCCACAAACATACATCTCCAAAGCTCAAAATACCTTGTTCCACCTTGTGATGTCATGAAAGGGTAGTTTTCAAGTTAACAGCTACAAAAAAGCCAAATTTAAGATATATTAACACTTAAATCTCTCAGAAAATGACTTAAAATTAGTGAAATGATCTGTCCATGCAGCAAGATCACTTTACTTGACAAGTTCTCTTAAAATAAACTCCCTCTAGACTAGAACGAATCAGTCTCAGAACTAGTACGTAGAGAATAAATCTGAAAACAAGATGAAAAACATGAGAGAAGTTTTAAAATCTTGGCCAGATCAGAGAAATTTGCAAAGTATTTTTGTATAGATTCTAGTAAAGGAGTGTGGAGTTTAAAAACATACTGGAGCACTTCCTGTACTACGACATGACATCACAAGGTGGAATAGAGTGTTTTCTGTTTGAGAGAAGAACTCAGCTTAAATATGCAGAGTTCTGAATGAAAAAAACAAACAAAAAACACAACTCAAGGTCTGTTTGTGATGAGGAAACACAAATGATAATGAGATGAGAAAATAGCGTAATATGGGCCCTTTAAGGTTAGTCTGTAATGGTTAAGGTCAGGAGACGGGTCTGAGCAGGTCTTTAGGTAAAACTAGAGTTAACCTTGTAACGATACTTTGAAAACAGCGTGTGGATTATCAGGGACCTGCACTGCAAAGAGCTTAAGATAGAAACACTTAAACTTATCAAAAATGACTTAATAATGAAATAGTCTTGCTGCTTACACAGATCATTTTACTTGACAGGTTCTCTTCAAATAAACCCCCTCTAGACTAGAATGAAGCATCTCAGAACTTGTAAGCGGATCATAAATCTGAAAACAAGATGAAGAACCTGACATCAGTGTGAAACTCTTTTCCAGATCAGATGCAGGTTTGTCACACGAGGTTCTTCTGGGTGGAGGTCTGCAGCCAGAACCCTCTCAACAGCTTTTATTTTTTATCATCTTATATTTTAAGGACTCATTTTAAGAATAAAGAAAACTATAAATGCTTGATTTGATTGCTACAAATTAGGCTTAAGCCTCAGAGATTACCTTTTTTTAAAAGATTCTAAAAATTTTAAATCGTGTCTTTTTTTCCTTTTAATATTTTGTGACAAATTCCAAAAAGGTGCAGACAAGAAATTTAGGATCAACAAAATATTGATCAATAATGACCATTATTCAACTAATGGTGTTCCAGGGGTCGACTAGTAAAATGTGATTATAGTGATTGAACCTCACTTCTGTTTGTCTTGGGTTTGACGTGGGGCAGTAAATACTCGTGTTGCCATGATATTAACACTACAAATGTGATTTGGAGATGAAGGGATGGGCTCAATACTCAATTCTGATTCTGCAAAAATATGACGATAATAAATTTTACACAATATAGTGTAACTTTCAACACCAAAAGTATATTATTATTATATCCATATAGTAGTTTTGATAAAGCTTGTATAACACTGGCCTGGTTCAAATGAACATCTAGTTTCACTCCTAGTTTTGGTGTGGATGAGTATCTTCTGACAACCCCAGCAAATACTGAAGAGAATATATTGGATATGATTTGGTTCTTAAACAAGGGTTAACACAATAAAATGTTGTAATAAATCGCATTATAAGAAGCTATTGTGCAAAAGTGTAGTTTCTTCTCCCCAGGTTTTGGTAAGAAAAAAAAAATAAAAATAAAAATGAGGTGATGTGTTGTGTTGTTTCTGAGGTCCTGTTTTTTTTACAAACAGAAAATAATAATATCATAATATGACATAAACAAAACAAAGACTTTAGGCACCTCGGAGCGCCGTCTTTCCGACCCTTTTCCTTGACACTAAAGCAGCTGAGAGAGTGCACTGTCCAAACAACATCTACAAGAATTGAAACAACTACAGTTTGCAATGTGGTTTGAGTCGTTGGGTTTAGATGTGTTCACTCCTGAACCTGGCACGTTCTGCTCATTTTGAGGTAGGCTCTTTCTGGGTGTATATTTCAGTATATTTTTTTGTTTTTGTAGAAATTTTGTAAAATGACTGAAGGTCAGGTATATTTAAATATGAGACAGCTCATGTCCAGACCTTGGGCTACTCCCGGTCAGCACTGCCTTAGCTGGAGGATTTGACCTGTGCATGTTTGGTTTTACAGAGAAAACCAGAGTGCCTGGGGAACACCAACCCGACACAGGGAGAACATGCAAACTCCAGACAGAAAGGCCCGGGCGACCAGGGAGTCAAACCCAGAACCTTCTTGCTGTGAGGTGTGAGTGCTGTCCACTCAGCCACCACTTGGTTATTTCCTGAACACAAAATTCCTCATTTGGGTCATTTCATCCTTTTGAACAGAATATATCTGAACAGACTGAAATGGATTTTTTCAAATTCCAAAAGAATTGATCAAATGTATCAAATACGGCTACGATGAAAAGGGCCTGTAGAAGTAGAAGTAGAAGTAGAAGTAGAAGTAGAAGTAGAAGTACTGTAGAAGTACTTCTGTATCGTTTCTCACTTCAAGTTTAATGACCTGCCAGTGGAGTGATGCGATGTTTCTGGACCTAAAGTCTACTTGAATGGACCCCAATGGGGTTATGCCGTTCTCAAAACAAATGAACAGTTTATTGGGAAGAAAAATCTTAACATGTTGAAATGACTCAGTTGAAATTGTAAAATGAAGTCATCTAAACTCATGCAGATATGTGTTTTTTACAGTGCGAGGAAGAAACACTGTCCAACATGGAAGAATGACAAATTGAAATGTTCTAGTGGTCTACAGTTGGTATCCGTTGGCAACCGTAGCAAAAAGCAGCAGTTATTTCATTAAATCTTATGTGCTACGTTTAATTTTTCACTTTTTTTTTGCTTTTTTATCGTAAATGTTGACGTGGACATGTGTTAGTTGAGGTTTCGGTTAGCTTTGGGCTCAGGTACTGAAAGGCTGCTGGTGAAAAGTTCATGAACAGTCCATAAAAGTCCAATAGGATACACTTTCTATCCTTTTACATGATTTCCTATGACGCTAACTCTCCTAGCTCACATGCTAACTGATTATTAGCCGCTAACAGCCCTATATAGCTTTCCCATCCACAGTTTTGATTCCGCTAAGCTAACATAAGAAGGTACAAAGACTGGATATGACACAAAAAGCTTAAGGAAAAGCTAATAATACTTCATCCATCATTTGAAAAAAAAAAAAAAAGCAAGATACAACTGTAAACCTGCCATACATCAAAAAATATCAGCTATACCTACAAAATACACTTTTTACTGAGATAAAAGCAATTATAATATTCAATTTTGAGATAGTTCGTACACTGCAATAACATTCTTAACACAACTATTGCTTGTTTGCTTCGCGTTTCACATCTGTCAGGGTTTAGCATGAACAGAGCGCTCGATATTTGTGAAAAGTCTAAGGTTTTATGGAGTTTAATGGAGATTTACAGTATTTGAACAGCCGCAAAAACAGCTGCGATAAAAGATTCTCTCATAAAGTTTGAGAGGAGCTAAAATGTCTCTAGTTCAGACCATTTCACGGCCTAAGAATAAGGAAAACCTCACTAAACCAAAATATTGATCGCTTTCAGTGACATCATTTTGCGTTCTGCTGAATGGCAGTTACCATGGCGACACACATTAGGAAACATTACCACAAATAATTTTAAATGGTCAAATAAAATAAAAATCCTAGAGCTTGGATTGTGTTGTTACAATGTCATTTTTTTAACCTGTTTTTTAAAAACATGAAAAAATGAAATGCATTTGTAATGCATTCTGAGCATTCTAACGATTCACTGCGATGAGTTGAGAAGTGCTTTTCAATACATTTCAGAAGTAAACCACTTCAAATGAATGTGAGCCTGTACTTCATCCTGTTCAGGAGTTTGTCACATGAGGTTGATTGTGGACGCAGTGAGACGAGGGCTCACGCTGCGTCCAAAGTCCAAAAATATCAGAAACTGCAGATATCTACTGCAGCTCTTTGGCCATATGACGGTTTGGAGTCTAATCTTCATCCCTGTCTCAATATCCCATGTTTTTGTTGCCTTGGAATCCAGAACGCACACTTTTCAAAAACTTTACAAAGGTGTGAGTCTGGTCATCTGTGATTGACAGGTGGATTAGCCAATCAGAGATACACATGAACCAATTGTATCAAAACAAATATGAGAAAAAATAAAAATTCACCGGGGACTGAAAAACATGGTGGATTTATGCAGAGTCACAGGGCAAATCACTCAGGGAAATGTCATTTTGTTCAAAATGATGGTGACCAATGAGCTCCTTTGTTTCACATGTGTCAGTGATCTGATTGGACGATCATGTTTGGTTCTGGCTCAAAACATGGTGAAAGGAGTGGAGACTAGACTGATCTCAATTAGTATAAAAATATACAGATAACAGTCTGGACACGCCAGGCATGTTTGAGCTATAACCCAAGATTAAGAGTGCTTCAGACAGAGCAGTGCCTCCAGTGTTGCCATGGTAATGTGCCATCCAGTGAAGTATGACTGCCTCTGAAACCTACCAATGAGAGCAGGTTTTACTAAAGAAAGTACTAAAAAGATGAAGTGCCTTTGCTAAAAAAGTGCTTCTCTTGAGGAAAAGTAAAAAACCAGCATGAACATTTTCAATCTTCGGACCTGTGGACAAACGCCGCGGCATACATCGAGACTTTAGAGGGCGCCAGATTCACTCTATGAGCAAAAAGTGGCGACAAAATCAGGGACATTTTTGGGTTTGTTTTGAAGAGCACTTTTTAAAGGCGGTGGCTGTGCTAGCATTAGCCTTTAGCCACAGAGAGGACAAGGTTTAGGATTCAAACGCTGTCCACATCTGTTCCCTAATCTTAGTTTTAGAGAACATAAAATGAGGCACGTTCTATCTTATTTTTACATTTGGAAAAGGAAAAAAAATTAAACAAAATATCCACTTCAAACTATATTTTCTGGGTCACAACAAAACGATAATCTGCACTAAAATTACCTTTGATTTTTTTTGTTATATTATTACTTTAGAAGGTCTGCAGTACCACGCCTTTAGGCCTACTGATGCTGCTCTATGCGACTAAATAACGCGGGGTAAACAGGAGGTAATAAAGGGTTAATATGTCGTTATACTCATTATATTCGTAAGATAGACAAAGCCAAGCCTCTCTCTTTGCTCTTGTTCTGTGCGCGTGTTTCGGCTGAGCCGTCACTGGAAGGCCTGGTGGAAGCGCGGCAGAGTGGTGGAGCTGATCCCAGAGCTGAACACCGGGGGCAGTGTGAGTGCACTGGGCTCCTGAGGTTGCGGTTGCACGGAGGTAACAGCGGCGTGAGGATCGGCCGCGTGCAGAGACGAGGAGGAGGACGAGGAAGAAGAGGGGCCCGTGGTGTAGCCCATCACCAGCCCGCCCGAGCTCATGGGGGCGCTGTAGGGAGGCAGGTTGAGAGGCAGGAAGCCCAGCAGGTGGGAGAAGTCCATGTTAGCAGCACACAGAGACTCTGCGATGACCGCAGGGCTCTTGGACAGGAGGGGGTCGAGCTCTTCGCTCATCCCAGACGATGCTTCCTCCTTCGGGGGCTCCGCAGCAGCGTGAGGCTCCGGCAGGGGGCCCAGCCCACTCTGCAGATCCATCAGGAAGCTCTCCATCTCCACCTTCAGCGGCTTGTCCAGCAGGTATGAGGTAGATCCCAGAGGGTACT
>KN489518.1:4129-17044 GCA_000787155.1 Scartelaos histophorus
AGAGAGAGGAGAGAGTGGGGCATCCATAAAACAAGATTAAACCCTGAAAAGACTATGTAAAGAAAAGGCAGAAGACTGAGCCTCGGGTTAGTCCCTGTTTAGTTCCATTTGAGTTCAAATATAGACTTGGTTTGTTTGGTCCAGGTTTAGTCCTGGTTCAGTCTTGATCTAGTCTAGTCTAATCCTGATTTAGTCCTGGTCCAGTCCCGGTCCAGTGTAAGTACAGTGTAAGCAGCAGCAGTTTGTCTGAGCTCATGTCGCCCTCTGCTGGAAAATATGAGAAAGTATGAGCAAGACCTGGTTTAGTCCCTGTTTTAGTCCTTGGTTTAGTCCCCAAGTTCATGTTCAGTATTGTTGTCAATCATTTTAGAACGTTAATTCCATAGATTATATAGACTCATGACCCAGAGTGAAGCTTTCAAGCTTTTATTTCTTGACATTTTGATGATTATGGCTTTCAGATAATGAAAGTCCAACATTCAGTGACTCAGAAAATTCTAATATTACATAGGATAAATAATAAAAGATATTTATAACAGAAATGTCAGGTTTCTGAAATGTTCATGTCTATGCACTTAGTATTTGGTTAGGCCTTTGGCATGATTTGCTGCATCAATGCTCCATGGCCTGGAGATCTCCCCGTGGCACTGCTCAGGTGGAATAGTAGCACAGGTTGTTTTGATAGCGACCTTCAGGTCATCTGCATTGTGGCTTTGGTCATCAAAATCAAATCAAATCAAACTTTATTTATAAAGCGCTTTTCATACAAAAATGTAACACAAGTGCTTTGGTGTCTCTCAACTTCCTCTTGAAAAAAACCCCAGAGATTCCCTGAGGAGTTCAGGTCAGGGGACTTCAGGCAGAGTAACACCGTGATCAGTGAGTCCGACAAACTACATCAGCTTCTCCATAAAGCTTGTGAGCAGAAGGGTGCATGAAGTGCTCTAAAATGTCCTGGTAGATGGCTGAGTTGACTGTGGACTTCAGAAAAGACAGTGGACAAACGCCAGCAGATGACATGTCAGACAAAATCATCACTGACTGTGGAAACTTGACACTGTGGGGATTCTGTGCCTCCACTCCTCCTCCAGATTCTGGGACCTTAATTTCTAAATGACACACAGCATGTACTTTCATCTGAACCAGGACTTTGGACACTGAACAGCCCAGTCTCCACACCCCAGGTCAGACTTTTGTGACACTGTCTAATGCCCCATAGTGGCTCTTGATGACTCAGCCTCAGTCCACTCCTTCCTCATATTCTTAAGAGCATTTTATTTGACAGTCTTTCAAGAACTCTTCCCTTTGGTTGGTGCACCATTTCCTACCACATTTCTTTTTTCCACTCAAGTTTCTCAGAATCTGCTAGGATAAATGACCTTTTGTGTCTTTCTCTTTTGGAAGGTGTCAGTGACTGTCTTCTGGACACCTGTCCTCTGCAGCCTTTCCCATGATTGTGTAGCTCACTGACCCAGACTGAGACCATTTAAAGTTTTGAGCAAATTAGCTGATTATGGTGTGACACCATGACTTTCCAATATTGAACTTTTTCACAATATTCAAATTTTCTGAGGCACTGAAGTTTGGGTTTTCATTTTCTGAAAGCCATAATCTTCAAAATGTCAAGAAATAAAGGCATAAGTCTATATAATATATGGGTTTGACTTTCTGAAACTGAGAATATTGAACTGCAGTTGTGATTTAGTCCCTGGTTTAGTCCTGTAGGTGACAGGTGCAGGGGCAGGTGAAGTGTCTGGTGTCTAGTCCTGAACCAAAAAACAGTCAAACACATTTGTTCACATTTTATTTTGAAACAGACAAAAGTTTTCAGAAAAATCGTAGATAATAAATAAATAGTTGAACCACTGGAAATCCTAAACCTCTTTTTGAAATTTAAAAAGATCAGTTATGTTTTTTGTTTTTTTTATTTGTGTGAAAGAATCCTGAAGTGTGTCCTGTTTTTGACCCGTATCACACTCTGCACAGAACAGAACCCTGGGCTCTGGAATGTTCCACAGTACGGCATTTAACATACCTCCATAACGGCAAGCAGGTCGGAAATGTGGAGAGGTGAGTTCTCTCCCAGTAAGAAACCATGTTTTTCAAGGTATTTTTGAGCCACAAACACTTCTGGCTCCCTCTGACTTACACTGGAATATTGTGGCCCCTCTCTCAGTAACTGTTGCTGTGAGCCTTGTTATTTTGGTCTTAAAATGTTCCTATTAACCCACTCTACATGATCCTGGGGTTTTATTTCACTGTTTTATCCATTTAAAAAATCCAATTCATTATATAGAACCTTTCTTTAAATTCACTCCTGTAACCGTTGGCATCACAAGGTTCATTTGAGTGGAGCTGAGTGACGCACTCCCTTAGTCCATTTGATCCAGTCCGTGAGGGAGCCTGGGTGACATATTGGATATAATCTTACAGATAACCGTTAGGAGGGTTTGATAAGGGCCCTGGAGAGATCACAAAATTATTCAAACATGCATTGATGACATCTAAAACCTCTTCAGGCATGTTTTGATGAAAGAACAAAAATTTATTTTGTAGAATATCCTCTTTTTAATGCCGTACTACAGAGCAGTCCAGGTGAAATGTCTCCATGGAGGTTCACAGAAAAGCTACACAGTGCAGCTTTACGTGTTTAAATGAGGCATTAGATCAGATGGCATCACTGCAGTGGGGTCAAGACTCTGCACCTCACTCACACAGGAGGCACAGCCAGTACTGACATCACCCTGTTACCAGAGGGTCGGGGGTTCCATCCCCACTCCGTCCAGCTACTCTACACTTTTTTCTATCTGATGTTGTAAATGAATGGAGGGCTCAGTTTGTGAGGGTGGAGCAGTGTAAATAAGGCTAAAATGGTAGTTGCTGAGTTAGCTGGTCAGCATTTCTGGAAAACACCTAATGATGTCACGAAATGGAACCAGACTAAGCCTGCAGCATTCAAACTCCAGGTATCAGTGTGTCAAATGCCCCCCCATTCTCACGATATGAGTGACCTGCAGAGCCTGGCTTAGACTCAGTTAGAGGTAACACCTGTATTTCTGTGTGTCAGATACTCTCCTGTCCTCTTGTATCCCTTTGTTTCAAATGACCTTCCCGTGTGTCAGATGCTCTCCCAGCAAGAGCCCGGTTTGGACCACTGACTTTGAGGTAAAGTGAGGTTTTCCTGAAGCATTGGTTTCAGAAGTTTAAATTTTAACCTAAATATTTGGGTTGAAAAAAAAAATCTTGAAATGAATTGAGAAAAGCTTTAACATGCTACTTTTGCTAGTTTAAATCCAGTATAGTCCTGGTTCAGTCCTTGTTTAATCCTGGTTTTAGTCCCGGTTTTAGTCCTAGTTTATTCCTGGCATTTTCCTTCTGTTACATTCAAATTAATCGTTTGTTTTTTAAGGTGGACTTGTCCGGCCAATTTCAGTCAAAAACAAAACCTCAGAAACACCTATTCCACCTTAAACGTCCAAACAGGTTCCACGAGGAAAAAATGAAGTGGCAAACATATATTTTCCTTGAGAGAAATATTTCCTGCTTTTGGAACTTTGAGCATCTTAAAAATGTTTCAATCTTTACAAAGTTTTAAGTAAAATGTTCAGAATAAACGCAGTGGTTTGGTTTTCAGAAGGATCCCATCTTAGTCCAGTTAGGATCCAGGTTTAAACCAGGGCTCAGTCCTTGAACCCAAACTCAAGTCCGTTTGGTTCAGAAGAAATGTCTTTTCATCCTGCAAGAGACAGAATTGTGTCAGATGCCCCAGTCAGACACCCTCCCTGAGTCCCTCACCTGCTCATGTCTGCTCCTCGGTGACAGGCTGTGATTGGCTGCTGCTTTGCTTCTTCTCTGTCTGTGATTGGATACTGCTCTGCTCCTCCTCTGTCTGTGATTGGCTGCACTGCTCCTCCTCTGTCTGTGATTGGCTGCACTGCTCCTCCTCTGTCTGTGATTGGCTGGTTCCTCCCTCCTGGGTTTCTTGTTCCTGCAGCTCCATCTCTCCCTCACTGTCCTCCACTTTTCCCTTCTCTCCCACCGCTCCTTCCTCCTCCTCTTCCTCGTTCATGCCCTCCTCCTCTCCTCTCTCTGCCTCTTCAGACAGCTCATCCATCTCCTCAGCTTCTGCAGCCTCCTCCTCTCCCTCCTCTCCCTCCTCTCCCTCCTCCTCTCCCTCCTCTCCCTCCTCTACCCCCTCTCCCTCCTCCTCTCCCTCCTCTCTCTCTTCTTCCTCGTCCTCTTCCTCAGCCTCCTCTTCGTCCTGTTGAAAAGGGGAAAAGTTAGCTACTAGTAAGTAATTTATAAAAATAATATTAGAAAAACTACTGGATCTGTGTATTTCTGGTTTAGTGGTACTATGAAGCTGGATCAGTTTCAAAGTAGATCTCTATGGCAACACCAAACTCTTAACATGCTCCGGACCAGGTTAAGTTCCTGAATAAGATTTTTAAAAAATGACTCTTGGTCCAGCTGCTGTGACGTTTTGCTGATCAAATGTTTTCATGCACCAGTACATGCTCACTTCTCTGTACTTACTTCATTCTCTAATTTTATTTTCTTAATCCAAATACATAGGATTTGGCAGTACTGCGTAGTCATTTGGTACAGATAAAAAAGTCAACCGCATAGGGGTCAGAGATTAGAACTACAGAGCATATACAAGTGCAACAGGTCTGATTTTAAGCAGTGATATTCAGATAGGCTCTACTTCCTCTGGGGCGCAGTGCCAATGTTTCCTTTGGCCTGGTCTTTATTATTTTAATTGTGCTTATATTTGGTGAGCATGATTCCTTGTGTGCAAAGTACGTAGATCTTTCCTTTTGCATAATTCTGATTGGTCAGCTGGTGCTAACCCCACCCCTGTTTTGTGGGTTAACAGAGCGAGTTGTGAAGATGCTTCATAGCACCACAAATCCAGAGAAGCTCTGGGTGTGTGTTAGAAAGAGGCACTAGTCCAGGTTAAGTCAGATTCCCTCAGTGTCCTGGTCCAGTCATAGTCAAGATATGGGTAGTCCTCCTTTAGACCTCCTTTAGTCCAGTCCTGGTTCTGACCGTTGTGGCCTCCTCCTCACTGAAGCCTTGTAGGCCTTGCTGCTCTCGGGTCTGGACTTGGTTGAACCAGTCTCGGACTCGTTCGTAGCTGAGTCCGGACTTTGAAACAAGCTCATCCAGGTCTCTCTCACTGAGGCCACGGTGTCGCAGGTAATACTCCTTCAGAAACCACACCCCCGACTTCGCCTGTACACAGAGGTACACACCATTAAAACAGAACTGAAAAATACTAACATGAAGAAAGAACTCCCATTAAAAAGTTCATAGTGTTCCATTAAAACAAGTGATTTCAGCACAGTGGAGCCCATTGCCGTCTGTGAGGTGGGACTGCAGTGAAAACTAGCCTTTTGGCTAATTCGGTTACATTTAGATTAATGCAGTGTTTATTAATGTACACTGTCCCACTGAAAACAAAAATAAAACACTACTAAGGTCCAGGGCCAGAGCTCTGGATCCAGTATAGTCCTGAATCAGTTCCGGTCTTTAAGTGTATAAAGAAGTGCTGTCGAAGCTAGCGCCCCTTACTGCCTGCACTGGTGGTTTAGCAGAAAGTTAGCAGAACCTCGGTGAAAGAAGGCACCTGATTAGTCTGTTATTATATGTTCATATCCTTATTTAGGGACAAAAATTTAACTGACCAGCCAGAACCACATGCTTTGACAAAACTTTACAAAGACGAGTGCATCTCGTCCATTTGCTTCAACAAACATGGTGGTTTACATGTAAAAAAGGATAGAAAAATAGCAGCTTAATTATCTTAGGTAAAAGAACTCTCCCTTATATAGATCCTATATATATTTTTTGTTCTGAATGTTACAACAATTTAAGAAGAGATCTGCATTTGAGAGACACATCCTACAAATTAGTGGCTGTGGGTAAATCATGTTTGGACAGAGGTTTTTCACCCTCTGTTGTCTGATTCCAGTCCCTTCAATTCAAACAGAATGTAGAAAGAACTGGCTGCTTAGGCAAGAACAAAACAGCAAAATAAATAATGTATGGCGGGTTAAAGCCCGCTGAATGTGTGAATTGGAGCCAGAGTTGATAGAGCCATGCTCAATTCCTGTTTGGAATGTGATGGCTTGCTATTAGCAGTGTTCTATGGTTCCGGTTTAGTCCTCTTGTACCTTCACTGCTACGAAGTCCTGGGTTGAGCGTTTACTTGGAGTTCTCCTTCGTCTGGACCAGCCTCGGAAACGCTTCCTCGATTTCTTCTTCGCTCCTCCATTTAAAGCTTCGTCCACCTGCAACACACATCCTTCAGTCCACCTCTGGACCATCTGGGCTTCACCACTCACCCCTCGCCTCTCACCTTGCCACTCTGGTACAGATAGTACCACTTGAGAGCGCTGTTCTTACATGCGTAGCGTGTGTCTCCAAACCAGTTGACGACGTGGGAGCGTGGGAGGCCAGTCTCTTTGGCGAGTCGTTCATATTCGTTTGGTGAGGGCCACTGTGACCTGACAAATGCCGTCTTCAGCACATGCAGCTGGGCCAGGGTCTTTTTCACTGCTCGCCGGCCCCCACTCACCCTCTGCTGGGGGGAGGAGGGACAGTCCTCCACAGCCTGAGGGAAGAGACAGATGCTTTACTCCTGCTTCAGTTCTGCTTCAGTGATTGTCCCTCACCTGTTCCGTGGGGGTGTCTCTGTGGTCTGGTTCTTCCGAGGGTAGTTTGCGTCTCTCCGTAAACCAGGCGTTGACTTCTCGTCGGGTGAGTTTGGTCTGAGCTCTCAGATGGGTGAGCTCCTCATCAGAAGGAGTGGGGTTCCTCTGGAAACTGGCTTCCAGCACCATCAGCTGTTCTGGAGTTTTCTCCTTAAACTTCTGCAGTGTAAAGTCCGGGAAAGCATTTCTGAATTTAGCCCTGAGGTCAGAGGGGCTGCATGACGCAGACGCCTGGAGAACAAACAAAAGAGTTAACTTAAAGGAACAGTATGTGGCCTGAACTCTATTCAAAATTAAATGGGACCTTTTCTGCAATCTGGACTTTTCAGAGCTTTTAACCAAGTTATAGTTTAGATCACTCCAAATACAGCTACACCATGGTATACTGTGTGTGTTTGAAAATAAGCGATAAAAGATTGTCCATTTAGCCATTTTCTTGATCTATCTCCATTTCACCTCCACTGGAACACACACACTGTGATGAACACACCTCCTTCTCCAGTTTTATTTTCTTAATCGATTTGTAGCTTTGTCGTGATGGCGTTTACGGCGATGTCAGCTCCCATTAGGCACCATAGTTTTCCACCAAAGTTGTTTCTTTCATTAAGTTGTTTTAGAGTTTCTTTATTGATCCCAAGGGAAATTCAGGTTTTGCTGCTACATTTACACTATGCTTCCCAGTCACAGTTTAGACCAATATTCTGATTTAAAATTGCCAAATTATAGCATACAACTGAACTGAACTGAACATGTTCAGGAGCCTGTGATCAGTCCGTTCATGGTCATGTTTCAGAGTTTGATTATCAACAAAAAGATGAGTGACTGTAATGTTATTTGAGAGGGACTTACAGCACAAATCAGCTCACCTGCTCTAGTTCAGTTAGCTCTTTATTGTCAGATTGTGTTAAAACAAAGCTCAGATTTAAGTCTAAACTGAGTAACAGAGCTCCAGACAGAGCAGAGCTTCAGTTAGCATCACACTCCCAGGGAATGCTGATCACATCAAGTGCAAAGCATCAGTAGACTTGCCCATCATGTCCTGTGTAATTTGGTTATTTCATGTAAAGAGTCACAAGGTTCATAGACTGACCCGGGTCTCTCTGGAGCTCGGAGATCCCTCTGTGTCATCACTCGAGTCAATCACAATGGTTCCGCTCACACCCGGTTTACAGTCCGGCTCTGATCCTCCTTCACTGAGGCCCTGCTCCACAGTCCTACTCCCAGACCTAGGACCAGACCCAGGACCAGAGCTGGAACCAGAGCTGGCACGGAGAGGGGTCTCCAGGGGGGGCAGTCCATGGTGGTCCTTTGAATTCCGCTGGTTATATCGAGTGTCGCTGAACCACTTCTTTATGGCACGTTTAGATAGTTTAGTCACCTGCAGACAGAATACACACGCAGTTTAGTCCTGCTTTAGTCTTGGTCCGGTCCTGGTTTAGTCCTGGTATAGTCCGATTCCAGTCCCACCTGCATTAGCCGTGAGATCTCTGCCTCGGTGGCGAACTGCCGACGGCTGTAGCTGGCTTTGAGCTCAGCAAGCTGTTCTTTGGACTTCTTGGGTTTGGTGGGACTCTGATCCAGTCCTGAGGCGATCTCGGTCTTAGTTTGGGTCTCTGCGGGCTCTGAGGCAGGGGGCTGGTTGCCAGTTTGGTTGTTCTGAACAGCGCCTGTGACGGTGAGGGTGAGGGGCGGAGCTACGGGCAGCGCATTCCCATTGGCGTTAGCGGGTACCTGTGTTAGCACAAGCCCTGGTTGCCCGACGATGTGGCACGTCTGAAACAGCGACTGGAGCCCCCCCGATGCCAGGTTTGCCGGGATCACGGTGATGGTGGGTGGAGCCTGCACAGCACCGTTGAACTTCTTACGCCGTGCCTCTTCCACCTGGGGCAACAAAGCACTCAGACACAAGAGTTTTACATAAACTCACAACAGTTTAAAGGAAGCCTCTTTACTGCTGCATCTGTGGGGCATCTGAATTAATCCTAAAACATGTCTGTCACTGACTCTGTGTAAGGCTAAAGCATAGTGACTTGTGCTATAGTATAGTGCATTAAAAGTGGTTCTATAATTCTATTGTGACCGTCACTGACCAATCTGGATTCTGGAGTCTCTATGATGCCAAATTCCCACACTATGCACTGCACTCCACAGACTTCAGTTAAGCATGCACTTTCTGGAGGTGCATGAAGTGCACGGGTACAATGAGCAGGGCACAACAGACAGGGCACAACAGTAAAGTAAATAACCAAGCAGCTATCAGCCATGTTGTTAAACTACAGCTTAGTCAGTCACTGCCACAGCCTGTAGTCCTGTTTGAATCATTTGGTGAATTGCCCATGTTGTTTGGAAACATTACAGTGAAATGCACTGTGGGGAATGTACTTGCCTGATGTCTGCATTCTGTCCACACTTGCTGAAGTGCAGAAAGAACGCTGTGACGAAGTGGATCATAACATGATTAGGACATCACCCCAAATGTCTCAATTCATAGTGCACAAATGATCAATTGTTGAGACGGGGCCTGGGCCACAGACTTATACAGTGTGACCTTTGACCTCACTGACCTCTTCTGGGGTCCAGCTCACTCCGTGCTTCAGTCTTTGAGCCGAAAACCAAACTTTGATCTGTTCTTCACTGAACTTCGTCTGAGAAGAGAGACCCAAGACCTCTGACAGTGACGGGTACGGGAACCTACAGAGAGCGACATGAGAAAGGACCCCAACTAAAAACAGACTAAAACCAGACTAAAACCATGACTTAACCCAGACCAAAAGCACCACTAAAGCAGGTCAGTGGCTGACCTGTTGTAGGCTCCAATGAGAAGCACGTTGTTGTCCATGGCGGGGCTGTAGGAGGGGATGCTGCTGACTGGAATGAGGAGCTGAGTTTGGGGTGTGCTCGGAGCCGTGTGTCCCTGAAGTGCAGACAGCACCTGAGCTAGTGTCCCAGGCGCCAACATGCCGCTGGCTCCGCCTCCTTGAAAAGAAGAAAGCAGGGTTTAGATTATAGTTAGACCTAAATCAGGACTAAATCAGGACTAAATCAGGACTAAATCAGGACTAAAGCAGGACTAAATCAGGACTAAATCAGGACTAAAGCAGGACTAAAGCAGGACTAAATCAGGACTAAAGCAGGATTAAAGCAGGACTACATCAGGAATAAATCAGGACTAAATCATGACACTAAATTATCTAAATCATGACTAAATCATGACTAAATCAGGACTAAATCAGGACTAAAGCAGGACTAAAGCAGGACTAAAGCAGGATTAAAGCAGGATTAAAGCAGGACTAAAGCAGGACTAAAGCCAGACTAAAGCAAGACTAAAAGCAAGACTAAAGCAGGACTTCTTAAAGCAACTGCTCTATGATTTGGTCTGACATTGACTCTCACCTGTCCCTTTGACCTGCAGCACGTTAGAGCCGTTCACAACGAGACTTGGTGGAACAGAGACGAGCCGTGGCGCAACAGGGGCGACTGGGGTGACCGGGGTCACAGGGGTCATGGGGGCGGGACTTAACACAGGCATTTCCTTGCTGTCATAGTCTTCCTCGCTATCACTCTCTACTTTGATAACATCATGGGTCAGGAGTTTGTTGAACTTCTTGTTGCCATGGAGCTTCTGTCTCATGATGGGGGTGTGGCTCATGGTGATGGGCGGGGCGGAGCTTTCACTTTCACCATCCTCCATTTTGACAAAGTTTCCGTCAAACGTCAGGTCGTTGACGCTCTGCTGAAAAACCGTCTGGTTGTTCCTTGTGAGCATGGTGCGTGTGAAGCTCTCCTCCCCAGGGTGACAGCGTGCGTTATGGGCTTGCAGCGTGTCGTAACTGTAACACAACAATATGTCACACAATATAATTTTTTAACTGCTCTATCCCAGATCCATCTATGGTCTAGTCCTAGTTCAGCCCTGGCTCAGTCCTGGTCTTGTCTCCCGGGCCTGACCTCTTGGTGCTGTAGTCACACTCCACACACTCATACGAGGTGTTGGTGACAATGTGTGGATGTTCCGTGTCCACATGACTCGTGAACAGGTTCAGGTCCGACGTTTGGAAGCTGCAATATTTACACTCATATCCACCCTCCGATGCTCCTCCTCCCACTGGAAACAAGTCAGCCTGGAGATAAGAGACAGAAGGGGCCTTAAGCCTCATTTTCTTACACTACATCACATAAAGAGAGACTAAAACTCTAGAGGAGCAGAGAAGCGAAAGAAATGCACATAAAGTTGACAATAAACCAGAAGTAGTTTAATGTTAATGCCAACTTTAAACAGAGGGCATCTTCAGTCCAAGTCTAAGTAAAGATAAGTGTAAAAGCACAGCTCTCACCTGCATGATGTCATCGTCACTGTCCAAGGCTCTGACAGTGGCCCCGCCCCCTCTGGCAGCGCTGCGCTCTGAGTGGTTGGCAGTGCAGAGCTCTTCCTGGTCCGACTCGACTGTTTCCTGTTTGAGGACCATACAAGGCGTAGTGGACTTCCTCCGACTTGACATTATGCTTCAGGTTCAGGCCAAAACGAAACTAGTCTGAAACAAAGAGGTCACACAAACCAAGACTAAAAACACAACAATTTGTGAAAAATATCTAACTGATACATTGGGCTTTGAAATAAAATGCACACCCTGTACAATTAAATGCTTGTCTTTCAAACAGCGTCAGCTCTTTACCTTTTAATTTTTTACATATGCCAGAATTTAAGACATGACAGAAAAGAACTGACCTATCTGAATTATAACAGGTGCTTGTCCCTCTAAAGAACATTACAGCCACAAGCTAGCTACGCTTATTGATCTCAGGCTCCTGAAAATGTGTGGTTTAAATCAATTTTGTATATTTTTTTTCCTTCTAAATACTTTTTTGACAGTGTTTGCTAATGTGTGCATTGTTTCACCAAGGTAATGGCGTAACACTTGCAGTATAATGTAAAGAAGTGAAAAGAATTCCCGATTGTGTAGATTTCACTAAACCTGGGAGCAGTTAAAATATCCCTTGGTAAAACTAGAATCACAAACAGGGTGTGGAATGAGAGTCCCAGATATAAAGAGGAAATTTATTTTTACTATTTTAATTATCCATTATAGTGTCACAATGCTAACATTTCAACCTTGATTTTGATACTCAAATCCCGATTGCTACATGGTAATAAAAACACTCTGCTTTAGACAGTAAAATGTGTTTTTCAGCATTAAATAGTAGTACTTTCTTTTCTATTCCCATGAGTCCTTATATGTGTGTAATCCCTCAGTGGCCCAGGTAGGTTCCATAGAGTCCATGGGCGTATACTTGTCTCTGTGCTCTTATACTTGTTCTGATACAGCTCAAGATCATTCTAAAGACATTTACAATCTGTCCTGTGCAAGATAATTATTAACACAGAAGATAAATTGGTCAGGTATCAGTTATCTTTAAAATATTGGTAGTGTAATCTGTCCATTTTTTTCTCCATGAATAGTAGTTTGTGCATGAACTGAACCCCCGTGCAGGTGTAGTCTTGAGTGCAGTTTGGGTCAAATACGTAGAGAGTAGTTGTTTTGAGAGCTTTTGCCACGCCCCCTTTTTAGTCGACTCATCGGTGGGCAGGACATGTCTTAAGTCGACCAAGAATAACAATTTAATAGTAGTATTGTCTATGCAACAGTAACTGCATAAAAAGGCCGATTAGATAAAAAATCTTGCATATAAAGAATTTAAGGCTGAGAAAATGCGCCTTATTTGAAGTCTACACGTCTGCCTGTATAGTGATGTAAACACACGTGTAGTAAACAGGCACTGGTTCATTCTGCAGGACATTCTGTTCTGTGGGTTCGTGTCCTCAACTTGATCTAACGCCAATAGTTTCAAATGTTCACTTCTTTAGAGACGAGCCGCGGATTCAATGATTAAGATTTAAGGTTTGGCTTTTTTGGTCTCGGAGGGGAAGAGGCAGAGCCCAAACTGCGCTCAAATCAGCGCAAAAAGGAACCGGAGAAAGAACGGATCTCCGGTGAACATCCCGGAGCTAACACCGCAAACCGAGGCTCCACGACCTCCCCGCAGCCTCCTGAATCCTTCCCTCCGGTCACCCTCTTCCGCCAGCCACGGGCAATGCTCACCTCTCCGTGGGCAGTTCTGGAGTCAGCCCCCGGGAAACTGCATCCTTCTCCGGGACAGGGAGTTAGCCTCGACCGTTGTAGCACGGTAGCATCTCTAG
>JACN01081452.1:0-41089 GCA_000787155.1 Scartelaos histophorus
TATTTTCGTACAAAATTACAGTAAATCAATTAAAGCAAAATACTCTTATTACATTTTAAGACCTTGACAATTTTTTTAGGCGTTAGCTAAGATAAAAGTTGTATTTGTGCGTGTTTTAAATTGATGGGGAAACCAAAGTACTTAAAGAAACCCACTCAGACATAGACAGAATATGCAAAAACACCACAGAAAGGTCCCGTACAGTCTGGGAATAGAACCAGAGACCATGTGTGAACTACCTTGCCACTATAACACCCATGTAATAACAGAATTGAATGAACTCTTTGACATATGTGCTACCAAAAGTGTGAAATATGTATTAATTTATGTTCAAACACACAAAAAAAACAAAAAAGAAAACAGAAAAGTACATTCATAACTTTTATAAATGGACATTAGGTTTGTCCGTCTCCAAATCTTTATATTGTAACTCATTTTGGGCTTAATTTACTGGCAAAATAGCAAAATAAAAAGACTAGGATCAAACATTTTAATTCCTATTCCAAATACGGAAATGAAATTAGGCTCCAAATTCACCCCATAACTGCTAGCCTCAGTGAGCTTCATTTGTCATCACACTCACTTAGTCCACTTCTTTACGCAGTCGATGGGCGCAACTTTAACAAAACTGAAAGAAATTCGCTAAACAACCGCAGGCGTCTACAAACAAAAGCTAATTTCTGATGCAGTCACAGCTTTTCTTCACATTTTGGCTGAAGTTCTCGTGTTTTTTGCACATCTACACGCTTTCAAATCGCCCTTTTGTGCCATTCTTGACTGTTTTCTTCTTTTTCTAGCGAGCAACATTGTTAAACCCTAACCTATGTGAGTATTACATCATGTCATCTCTATGCTCTTGTATTCAGTCAGTCTTTTCCTGTGCGGGGAACACCCTCACTCACTCAAACTCACTGTAACCTCTTTGGCAGCTGGGCCCCGCATTGTGCTAGTCCAGCATTTTCTTTGTTTCATAAATGAGACAATCGCCAGCTGTAGCCTTAACACAGGAATTTAGGGAGATTCCGCGACGTTATTTAAAGGAGAGTCGGGGAGGGAAGCGTCTGGGGAGCGTGTAGGAGTGATCCATGCGAGGTCCATATTCCCGTGGGGCGTTTGGAGAGTTTATAGAAGCTTTTAACTGATAACAGGTTGAGTTTTAGAGTGCGTCACAGTTCATGGAGGTGCACATGTGTTTCTTCAGAACTGTCAGACTCAAACATTATGTCATGCCCTACTTTGCACCGCGAGAGGCCCATGCTAAAGGTACAATATGTAACTTTTCTGGAGGTTCTGAGATGTCATTGAAATGTGCTTCGGCATGACATTAAAGAACATAACACACCCGTGGATTATTATGTTATAATATGGACATGTTAAATTGCAATATTAATTTAAAACAACTCATGTAACTCGTCAAGGGAATCTGCATTGTGCTGAATGACTTGAATTGTGTTAATTAGAGGCCTGTTGCCATTGGACCGTTATATCACCCCAGATCTAAAGACCCCAGATCTAAAACTACCTAATAAAAGAAACAAGTATGCAGATTTTTTGCTTTAGAAAACTGGTGCACAATGGGAGCTGACGTCAAAGCAAAGACCAGCTGTCGGCACTTCTGATGGATGCTGCAGATCGCACTGGCCAGTATTTTTTGTACCAAAATGACTGAGCGATGCTGCTGAATCTTACAAGTATCACAGATTAAGAAAATAAAACTGAAGAACAAAGTAAAGTAAGTACAGGGCAGTGGGCGTATGCTGATGGGGGCAGATCGGCAAAATACTATCTTAAAATGTTTAAAAAGTGATTTAAGATTGTTCAAACATGCTTGAATCACTCCAAATACAACTTAAGGACAACCGAAATAGGTTAAAAGCTCTAAAATAGGTCCTTTTTGAATAACTCCATTTTGCATTTATTCAGTCAGAGGTTTTTTATGTCTCAACATGTTAAGTTTAATGCTATATTGTGGAAAGGCAAAGCAATAACTATAATAATATTCATGAAGACAAGCTGATCAAGCAGAAAAGTTACACAGTGCACCTTTACATATTATCTGAATTATTTGACACTTTTATTACTGTAAGACGATGGGGTCTGTACAGTCTGCATATTCTTCCTGTGTCTGGGTTCATGCACAAAAGGCAAATACTCCAGTTGGCCATAGCTCCAGACCAAGCCTCGCTCATGGTGTGGAAATCAGTTCCAGAGGCAATAAAAGACGGATGGTGCAGAGGAGAAATTTCCCTATGGTGACAAATGAGTGAACTTGAACCTTACACAAGCAGGAACACAGTTTGCACAGGCAGTTTTACACCTTGTACTTAATATTACACAAAACTGACTCTTGTGAGCTTTAAGCCATGTTGTAATGTTGTAACTTTATATTAGACATGAGTACACCTTGTATTTCCTCTCTCACAAGCTTTAGTGAGTAGTAATAATTATGGTGGTAGTAGTTGTATAGCACCAGCTGTAGACTACTACATGAACGTATTTTATTGTATAGTATAGTAGTGGTAGTAGTAGTTGTGGTGGTAGTAGTAGCAGTAGTAGTTCCGGTGATATTCGTAGTAGCAGCATCAGTAGTGATAGTAGTAATGGTAGTAGTTGTAGTGGTGGTAGTAGTAGTAGTAGTAGTAGTAGTAGTAGTAGTAGTAGTAGTAGTAGTAGTAGTACTAGTAGTAGTAGTAGTAGCAGCAGCAGTAGTAGTAGTGGTAAGAGTAATGGTAGTAGTTCTGTTGGTGGTAGTCGTTGCAGTAGTAGTAGTAGTAGTAGTAGTAGTAGTAGTAATAGTAGTAGCATCAGCAGTGGTAGTAGTAATGGTAGTAGTTGTAGTGGTGTTAGTAGCAGCAGTAGCAGTAGTTGTGGTGATATTAGTAGTAGTATAGCAGTAGCAGTAGTACCAGCAGTAGTAGCAGTTGTGGTGGTAGTACTAGTAGTATAGCAGCAGCACGAGCAGTGGTAGTAGTAGTGGTAATAGTTGGGGTGGTAGTAGTAGCAGTAGTAGTAGTTGTGGTGGTAGTAGTAGTATAGCAGTAGCAGTAGTAATTGTAGTGGGAGTAGTAGTAGTAGCAGCAGCAGTAGTAGTTGTGGTGGTAGTAGTAGTATAGCAGTAGCAGTAGTAGTTGTAGTGGGAGTAGTAGTAGTAGCATCAGCAGTAGTAGTTGTGGTGATAGTAGTAGTAGTAGTAGTAGTAGCAGCAGTAGTAGTAGTTGTGGTGGTAGTAGTAGTATAGCAGTAGCAGTAGTAGTTGTAGTGGGAGTAGTAGTAGTAGCATCAGCAGTAGTAGTTGTGGTGATAGTAGTAGTAGTAGTAGTAGTAGCAGCAGTAGTAGTAGTTGTGGTGGTAGTAGTAGTATAGCAGTAGTAGTAGTGGTAGTAGTGGTAGTAGTACCAGCAGTAGTAGCAGTTGTGGTGGTAGTACTAGTAGTATAGCAGCAGCACAAGCAGTGGTAGTAGTAGTGGTAATAATTGGAGTGGCAGTAGTAGCAGCAGTAGTAGTAGTTGTGGTTGTAGTAGTAGTATAGCAGTAGTAGTAGTAGTAGTAGTTGCAGTGGGAGTAGTGGCAGCAATAGTAGTAGTAGTAGCAGCACCAGTAGTAGTAGTAGTAGTAGTGGTAATAATTGGATTGGTAGTAGTAGTAGCAGCACCAGCAGTAGTAGTTGTGGTGATACTTGCAGCAGTATAGCAGTAGTGGTAGTAGCAGTAGTAGCTGCGGTGGGAGTAGTAGTAGCAGCAATAGTAGTTGGGGTGGTAGTAGCAGTATAGCAGTAGAAGTAGTGGTAGTAGTGTCAGCAGTAGTAGCAGTTGCGATGGTAGTACAAGTAATATAGCAGCAGCAGTAGTAGTGGTGGTAGCAGTAGTGGTAATAATAGTCAATAAAAGTGGTAATAGTAGTTGTGGTGATAGTGGTGGTAGTAGTAGTGGTGGTGAGCGGTAGTAGTAGTAGTGGTAAAAGCTGGGGTAGTAGCGTTAGCAGCAGCAGCAGCAGTAGTAGTTGTGGTAATAATTGGAGTGGCAGTAGTAGCAGCAGTAGTAGTAGTTGTGGTGGTAGTAGTAGTAGTATAGCAGTAGTAGTAGTAGCAATAGTAGTAGTTGCAGTGGTAATAGTAGTAGCAGCACCAGTAGTAGTGGTAGTAGTAGTGGTAATAATTGGAGTGGCAGTAGTAGCAGCAGTAGTAGTAGTTGTGGTGGTAGTAGTAGTAGTATAGCAGTAGTAGTAGTAGCAATAGTAGTAGTTGCAGTGGTAATAGTAGTAGCAGCACCAGTAGTAGTGGTAGTAGTAGTGGTAATAATTGGAGTGGTAGTAATAGTAGCATCAGTAGTAGTAGTAGTTGTGGTGATACTAGCAGCAGTATAGCAGTAGTGGTAGTAGCAGTAGTAGTTGCGGTGGAAGTAGTAGTAGCAGTAATAGTAGAAGTAGTGGTAGTAGTGTCAGCAGTAGTAGCAGCTGCGTTGGTAGTACAAGTAATATGGTAGCAGTAGTGGTAATAATAGTTAATAAAAGTGGTAATAGTAGTTGTGGTGATAGTAATAGTAGTATAGCAGTAGCAGCAGTGGTAGTAGTAGTAGTAGTGGTAATAGTTGGGGTAGTAGCGTTAGCAGCAGCAGCAGTAGGTAGTAGTTGTGGTGATAGTAGTAGTAAAGCAGTAGCAGTACTACTACAAAAACGTATATTATTGCTTATGGTTCAATAGCAGCAGTTCATATTATGTTATTATGACATATTTGTACCACTTTTGACTGCAAGTAGCGGTTACTTAATAGACCGTGGGTGTAACTCTGTATGAGACATGAGTGCGTCCTGTATTTCCTCTCTCACACCTTTTTAAAGTCTCACGATGGGACGGAGGACACACGCCTCTCTCTCTCATGGTGTCGACTTCCAGGCCCCGGGGAATCCGCAGCTCATGCTTCCTACTCACTTTATGACAGGCCTGGGAACACTGCGAAGAGATATTTAGAACCGTCGCCATTGCTGTTGAACATTTAAAATGAAATATTCTGTCTTTCGAACGGGAAAAAGTTGTAAAAATGTTGCATATGACAGGAAGTTGAAAGCGCTGAATAGTGAAGGCTGTACAGGATACGCCTTATCAGCTTTTTGCAATAATGAATCAGATGATGGAAAGCTACGTTTGACTTCTAAATATTTTACAAATCGTTGTACTTTTACTTAGTTATATCAGCACTTTCAGCAGAAGCGGTAGTTGAAGTAGTACCCAGTGGTGGAACATAAAGTAAAACTAGTACTGTACTTAAGTAAATATTTTAGGTATCTGTACTTTACTGGCACTAGCAGTAGTAGTAGCAGCAGCAGTAATGGTAGTAGTTGTGATGGTAGTAGAAGTAGTAGTAGTAGTAGTGGAAGTAGCAGTAGTAGTAGCAGTAATATTTGTACAAGTAATGATAGTCGTTGTGTTGGTGGTAGCAGTAGTAGTAGCAGTAGTAGTTGTACAAGTAATTATAGTAGTTGTGTTGGTGGTAGTAGTAGTAGTAGCAGCAGCAATAATGGTAGTAGTTGTGGTGGTAGTAGAAGTAGTAGTAGTAGTAGTGGAAGTAGCAGTAGTAGTAGCAGTAGTAGTAGTAGTAGTAGCAGCAGCAATAATGGTAGTAGTTGTGGTGGTAGTAGAAGTAGTAGTAGTAGTAGTGGAAGTAGCAGTAGTAGTAGCAGTAGTAGTAGTAGTAGTAGCAGCAGCAATAATGGTAGTAGTTGTGGTGGTAGTAGAAGTAGTAGTAGTAGTAGTGGAAGTAGCAGTAGTAGTAGCAGTAGTAGTAGTAGTAGTAGCAGCAGCAATAATGGTAGTAGTTGTGGTGGTAGTAGAAGTAGTAGTAGTAGTAGTGGAAGTAGCAGTAGTAGTAGCAGTAGTAGTAGTAGTAGTAGCAGCAGCAATAATGGTAGTAGTTGTGGTGGTAGTAGAAGTAGTAGTAGTAGTAGTGGAAGTAGCAGTAGTAGTAGCAGTAGTAGTAGTAGTAGTAGCAGCAGCAATAATGGTAGTAGTTGTGGTGGTAGTAGAAGTAGTAGTAGTAGTAGTGGAAGTAGCAGTAGTAGTAGCAGTAGTAGTAGTAGTAGTAGCAGTAGTAGTAGTAGTAGTAGCAGTAGTAGTAGTTGTGATAGTAGTAGTGTAGCAGTAGCAGTAGCAGTAGTAGCATTTTTTTCATGTTTTACGTTTGGTATACATTTTTTACTGCAGTATCTGTTCTTTTAATGAAGAAACTAAACTGAGTACTTCTTCTGGTAGTAGTAGTAGTAGTAGTAGTAGTAGTAGTAGTGGTAGTATAGCAAACGCAGTACACAGGCATGGGAACTCTGGAGACGACTGAAGGCTGAACAGGATTCCTCTTATCAGCTTTTGTAAATATTCATCAAATTATGTGGGAAACTCGGCTAAACACGACTTCTACTGGTTTTAAACTATTTTATTTTCACTAGATTTTATTACAGGGGAAAATATTTTGACTAACTGATAAACCACAGAGTTGTAAAAGTTCATGAAAAGTAACACGATCTAGTAGTAGTGACTGTAGTAGGAAACAAAACACCGAAACGTGCCTTAACTTTCCAGGTGGGTTGCTGGTCTCCATGGAGATCTTAGTGCTTTGTGCGAATGTTCCACAATAGGGCATTTGTTTTTGCTCCAAAAAAAAAAAACTAAAACGTCGCATGGTGCATAAGTAGCAGTAACATCACAAAGAGGTAGTGTTTAAATATTTAAATCGTACCTTCAGCTTTAAAAGTGCATTGCGTAACTTTTTGGTTGGGGGTCCATCACCTCCTCGTTTCCATGGATACGTCATTGCTCCACAGTGTGACATTAAGCAGCTCTACCTCACATTTATGCAATTACAGGTGGTTTTATAGCTCAAAAATACATAGAAAAACATGCATTCTGACGGTGAGCGGGGTCGCCTCTCCACAGATCTGACCTGTGTAACTTCATGGTTTAGTCTCGATGAAGCTAGAAAGGTTTAAAAATACCAAACTGTGAAACATTCCAGACAAACGAATAACATAAAAGGTTTTGATGGACCATCCAAAGAAAAGTTACACAATGCACCTTTAACCAAACTTAAATATCTTTTTGGAATCCGTTTAGCCGACTACATTCACAGTATTCAGAGTATTTCGTGGAGTTTTGCAGTATTGCGTGCCTTAACACAGGCCTGCACAGTGGGAGTTTGGTCCGTGCCCGCTTTTAGTAAACTCCCTACTTCCTTACATTGACAATAGACCAAAGTTAGAGGTCGGGCGGAATGAAAGATCAGGAATTACTCAAGGTTAAATGGCGCGTTCAGAATCACTCCCACGAGAAAAAGTCACTACAAGCTGCTCCAGTGAAATCCTAACTATGTGGGTCATTTGGCAGTAATTGTCACACACTCTCAGATCACCGCACAATGGCAGGAAATAGGCAAAACAGTAACACAACTTCTACACAAGTACAGGAGCAAAAGGGCTGTTTAAGGACCCAAATGACACTATTTTCTCATTGGTGTTATAATGTTTCCTCATTACAAACAGACCTGGAGTTGTGTTTTGTTTCATTCGCACATGTTCAACGCACAAATCTGGCAGTTTTAGGCTGAGTTTTTCTCTCAAACACTCTGTTCCACCTTGTGATGTCATGCGGTAATACAGGAAGTGGAAATAATAAAAGCCGGCGCACTGTTTAATAGCTCCCAATGTGAATTTAATAGCGCAAAGTTTCAGACTACAGGTCCTTCATCAGAGCGTAATACAGGAAGTGCTCCGCTATTGGCAATTTCTACAAAATAAAAGGCAAACTGCTTTTTTTTGCTTGTTTGTTTCTTTTTGTTTTTTACTATTAAAAATGCAACAATACAAATCATTGACGATGAGGCAAAAAAAGATACAAATTCAGTAATAAACAACATAAAAGTAACATTGGTTCCTTCAGTTGTCGCAGCTTTTAACTTGAAAACTACCACTTCATGACATCACAAGGTGGAACAGAGCATTGTGAGTTTTGCAGATGTAGACGGACTAAAAATGCAGGATTTTTGAAACTTTTTATACAACTCCAGGTCTGTTTTTGAGGAGATAAAGACATTATAACATGGCGAAATGCTCACAAGAGTAAATTTTGCATAGTATAAAACCTTTAACATAATGAGGATATTCATTTTTGTTGCCAGATTCAGTAATGTATTGTACAGGAGCAGAAATATATGCAGTTTGAGCTACAAATTTACTATTGTATATTTGGACCGGAGCCTTATTAGCATTGGTCTGTGTCATTTGCCTGTGTTGCTTTTACATTTATAAACCTTTGCACACTGTCCACGTTATATCTGCCAAATATATAATGCTAAAAATGCTCCAACTACATAAACAGGTTGTGATTTCATTTGTTAAACATATATTTCTGTTTTCTTTTTAACCGTCTCGGGGGAGTACTGCATTCTTGAAGTTGTCTTTAAACTGAGGAATGAGTCCAGAGAAATGCCCTTGAGGTTTATAAAAAGAAACATACTATAAATACAGTAGGGAGGTTAATGAGAGAAAACATTTGAAACTATATAAAGGATAACGATGGACACATATTGATGCAAACAATAATATTTTTCCAGCGTGCATATTTTACTTACTATCATAACTAATGTATATAGTCTGTATGCAGAGCTGTAAATGCTTAGTGTAATCTTATATATACAATACTTTTACTGCTAAAATACTACATACATACACTTACTGCACTATGCACTATGTAGTAGTTGGGGTGGTAGTAGTAGTAGTAGTAGTAGTAGTAGTAGTACTAGTAGTAATAGCAGCAGTAGTAGTAGTAGTACTAGTAGTAGTAGTACTAGGAGTAGTAGTAGTAATAGCAGCAGTAGTAGTAGTAGTAGTTGGTGGTAGTAATAGTAGTAGTTGTGGTGGTAGTGGTAGTAGTAATAGAGCAGTAGTTGTGATGGTGGTAACAGTAGTTGTAGCAGTAGTTGTGGTAGTAGTAGTAGCAGCAGCAATAGTAGTAGTTGTGTCGGTGGTGGTCGTAGTAGTAGTAGTAGTAGTAGTAGTAGTAGTAGTAGTAGTAGTAGTAGTAGTAGTAGTAGTAGTAGTGGTAGTAGTAGTAGTAGTAATAGCAGCAGTAGTTGTGTTGGTGGTAGCAGTAGCAGCAATAGTAGTAGTTGTGGTGGTGGTAGTAGTAGTAGTAGTAATAGCAGCAGTAGTAGTAGTTGTGGTGGTAGTAGTAGTAGTAGTAATAGCAGCAGTAGTAGTAGTTGTGGTGGTAGTAGTAGTAGTAGTAATAGCAGCAGTAGTAGTAGTTGTGTTGGTGGTAGTAATAGTAGTAGTAGTTGTGGTGATAGTAGTAGCAGTAGTAGCAGTACCAGTGCATTTTTTCATGTTTTACATTTGGTATACATTTTTTACTGCAGTATCTCTTCTTTTAATTAAGAAACTAAACTGAGTACTTCTTCTGATAGTAGTAGTAGTAGTAGTTGCTTACTTTTTGCTTGGGGGTCCGTCACCGGCTTGTTTCTAAGTACTTTTTACTTTTTACTTTTCTCCATGGAGATGTTATTGCTTTTGTCTGGAATGTTCCACAGTATGACATTAAACAGCTTTACCTTACATTTATTCAGTTACAGGTGCTTTTACTGCTCAAAAATACCTCGAAAAACCAGGAATTCTGACTGTGAGCGGGGTCGCCTCTCCACAGACCTGACTTGTAACTTTGTCTAATTTAGTCTCCAGGAAGATAGAAAAAGTTTAATGCCGTACTGTGAAACATTCCAGACAAAAGCAATAACATCTCCATGGAGAAAAGTAAAAAGTAAAAAGTACTGGTCCAAGAACTCACTCAAAAATCACTAAAATATTTGGGATACTTATACTTAATTGTAGAGTTAATGCAACGAAAACTAAAACTAAACTTCCAGTAATTCTCTGATTTTGGTATTTAAGAAGAATATAACGCACAAGAAATGCAAAACTTCAAAATGAATCATACTGAGAGGATAAAACTTGAGTCATCTGTGGATTTATTCGCAGAAGAGAAACCAAAACTTTGTGCAGGGGCCAAAAAAACTATACAAAGAATCAAAATACAGATAAGAATACGATTTTTACCAGTGTTAGTTCACATATTTATGCATCATTCACGTAAAAAGTAAAAAGTACAGAAAAAGTATCAAGGCATTTGCGAGGGAACATAATTCATCTTTGAACAGCAGCTCAGCCCGGAAAAGAGCAGCCGCTGGGGTCAGGGCGGGGTCAAGGGTCAAAGTGGAGAGGTCGTTGGCTCATTAACACGCTGCTACAAGTCAAACGGGAATTTATGTTTGTAGACCTTAAGGAAAAACTGTGAAACATGGCATAATAATCTTGAAATTCAAATTACCCGTAGAATATAAATAGTTAAGTTCTTTTGTTAAGTAGAATAATAGATTTTAGATACTGTCCATAAGGTTTATAATGTTAAAGGCACAATGCGTAACTGGTATTTTACTTCTTTAAAATCCATGGGAACAACTATTAGGCCAAGTTACATGTCACATCTGTGGAGAAGTGACCCCCCCGCTTACAATAATAATGCATTTTTCATCAGTTTTAAGCAATAAGAACAATTTAATTGTGTTTAATGACATAATGTTGAATGTTTCAGGCAAAAAAAACACATTTCCATTGAGACAAGAGAGACTTTTCACCTGAAAAGTTACAGTGCAGCTTTAGGTTGTGCCACACGGAAAGAGGTCGATATTGAGGTTGATTTTGCTCACTGACAATGGCAATAAAACTTCTGAAATATGATTCTGATTTTAATTCTACACCCACATTTTATATTACTATTTGTCATGCCCAATAAAAGTCTAATAAAGATAATGGCCAAATGTCACTATCTTTAATGACATAATCTATCCAGCTCTCTAAAAGTAATATTTAGTAGTAGTATATCATATTGTATTTTACTTCTTTATATTAAGTATATTATCTTCATGGTCAACTTTACTACTATTTCTAACATTTTTGCTTATGAATACAATTTTAAATAAAAAAGAATGTTCAAACTTGCACGATTGATTGATCTTTTTGTGGTATAATACAGTTAAGAATTGAAAAGGGCTCAAAAAATTGGTCTAATCAAATTGAAAAAGAGCCGTCACATGTTCGTTTCTATGGATACGTCATTGTTCTGCCTGGAATGTTCCACAGTATGACATTAAACCTTACATTTATTAAGTTACATGTGGTTTTATAGCTGTAACTTGGCCTGATGTGGTCTCCGTGAAGCGTTTAATGTTGTACTGTGAAACATTCAAGACAAAGTAATGACATTTCCACAGAGAAATGTATTTGTCGGACCCTCCACCAGAAAAGTTACACCTTTAAAGTGATAGCGTTTCCTTGTAATAATTAACAATTAAAAATAAACCATTACCATTTAAAAGCTGAAAAGTGTTGAAAATGGCATGGCAATTTATAAAAATCAATTGAGGAACAGACTTGTGGTTGCATTTAAAATAAAACACGCTGTTCCAATAATCTCTCTGTGTTTAAAGTTTTATTGGGAGGGCTGATGTAACCTGCTTAATTACAGCCTGTCTTCATCTTGGATCCATAAAGGGAGTCCTGGAGCATCAAAGCACTTCTCAGTCTGGGAATAATAAGCGACAGTCCTTAAAATTGTGTATAATGCATAAACAGAGGTGTTTTTTCTGTGAACAAACAAAATTATTAGAATAAACATCTGCAGCTTGTATTAAAATGACAATTAATGACACAAAAAATGACATTAAAATGATAAATAACTTTAAAACCATGCTGTTGTGCTATGGAAACATTATTGAGATATGTTAAAAGTTATTAAAAGTCAAATTTTTCAATGTTTGTGTGATTAGGCTGATAGTTAAAGACATAGTGTGTAACTTTTCTAGTGGAGGGTCCGTCTCTTTCTTGCTTTAAGGGATAGACCTGTCACGATAATTACTATACTCACTTATTGTTCAGTATATGAAAGCTAAAACAATATCTTTTAATATCTTTTAGCGCTCAGTATTTAACACATGCACATTTTCTTTGCGCAAGTTTAAATTTCAAGGTGTTTTTTTGCAGTAATACAATTAGATTTGAGCTGTAAAAGTCGAATAAGTGATTTCTGTGGCTAATTATGGACTAATAATACTACGTTATTTAGTATTTGTCTATTTAAAAATGGTTTACTGGGATTGTTTAGCTTTATTGTCATGGTTCAGTGACATAAAGTAGTGAAAATGAATTAAATAATATAGTTTGTGGAAAATAGATTGGAATTCTTGTTCAAGACTCGCAGCGGATCAAGTAGAAACAGGTAAAACTATATTTTAAAAAAACATACATTCTGAAACGTACTGGACAATCCACAGTAAATACAGTTTTTTTTTTTATACCACTATAGCGCTAAGTAATAAAAAGTACAATAATTTTATGTCAGATGCCCTTCCAAACACAATGAATCATGTATATTTGCTAGTCATTCCCTAAATAGAAGAATTGGCTATTTTTGTTGCCATGTAGAGAGGAGAGAAGGATGAAACCAGGGTAAAAACATTAATGTTATACCCTTCCAAACACAATTAATCATGTATATTTGCTAGTCATTCCCTAAATAGAAGAATTGGCTATTTTTGTTGCCATGTAGAGAGGAGAGAAGGATGAAACCAGGGTAAAAACATGAGTAAAGGAATTAAAAAACATTAAAAAACATTTTTGCTAACATATCTTAAAGGTTCAATACTTCGCAAAATTGATTCTTGTGAGATTTAAGCTATGTTAAAATGTTACCTCATCAAAAACATACCTGGATGTGTTTATCGTTTCATTCACACATGTTTGAGTAACTCTTTATGACTAATTTACATATTTAAAGCTTGAAACACTCTGTTCCACGTTGTGATGTCATGAACAGTTCTCATGTCCTGTCAGCGACTCCCTTTTACCTTTTGTTTAGAATACATTGGCAATTAAAGGTCTAAAAATCACCCAAATGATCCTAGCTAAGGCGTATGGAGTTTAAAAACACAATGTTGCACTTCAGGTATCACCGCATGACGTCACGAGGTGGAAGAGAGCGTAAAGAGAAACCGTAAACGCGCCGGGTTTGTGCCTATTTAACGAACAAAACGCAACTCCAGGTGTGTTTTTGATGAGAAAACAACATTATAACATAGATCAGAATGTAGTATTATATAGGATCTTTAATATTTTTGTGCATTTTTCCTCATAAATGAAGTAAAGTCAGGAAATACTGTCAAATAAAGTACCTCAGTAGCTTATTTAAAAGCTCCCGTCCCTGCGTATGGCCCCCCAGCCCCCCTCTCTCCCATCTCTCTAATAACAGTCCGTATCCACTATCACTTTTGTACCTCCACAGCTCCTCTCCGCTCCACCTCCTTTACTTTAACTCCCTCTCTCTTTCTGCTACTGCTCCCTACAGAAATGCAGCCAAGCTTGATCTGACTTGTCCTGCCTACTACATACAACTTACCCAACCAACTCATTTTTGCGCCGTTTTCTGCGCGTATTCCGGTACTTTCTGTTCTGCAAACGCGTTGACATGGCCATTTTTGTATCGCCACAGTGTCTGGGAATGATTATACTCGGGGCCGTGCTTATTCAAACCATCGCCGTTTCTGTCAGTTTCATGTACTTCAACCAAGTCCTCAGCACGGTAAGATACGCGCTCGAATCACGTGGTAGACCCTTGTTACTGGGTTAAACTTTCGTGGGAATTGCACCAGCAGCCATGGCACCGTTTCCTTCCCTGTTATTACTTCTCTGTAGTGATATAAAGTGCTGCTGGCTTTGCTACTCAAGCTTCTAACTGGGTGATTTGATTCAATGTAGATGCGTAAAACAGTGAAATGATCCGTGCCAAACGATTCACACTGCACGCCTGTACCAAATTTACGGTCAAATTTCAAACATACAACTATTATTTAGCCATTATTACAAGAAAAACATAATTTTTGTTAAGAATATCTTGTCTGGAGGATAAAAATACCGCTGCGTAAACTTCGTGCGTAATTGGCACGTGTTTTACGTTTACGTTATATTGTTTTGTTTTTACTTCCCTTGTTGACAGATGAAGGAAGGTTTTTCCAGGAGCAGCGTGTCTTGTTTGATGAACTCAAATCCACCCTCTGGGCTTCAGGACAGCACAGCCGAGGGGAAGAAGAGCGACCCCTGCTGGCAAGTCACACAACAGCTGCAGTCCCACATAGAGAAGGTGCATCCTCTATTGCCTTCTGTTTGTGTAGAATTTTAGTTTTGCTGCTGTACGGTTTAGTGGGAGGTCATTTAAAGATATATTATGTGACTTTCCGTGAGGCTGTCTCCATGGAGATGCCTGGAATGTGCCACAGTTTGGTCATAAATGTACAAAAAAAGCAGGCCACATGGTCAAGTTATAGGTGAGATCTGTGGAGAGGTGATCAAACTATTAAGGAATTTCTGAGGGAAAAAAATAGTGTATGTGTCATGTCATTTTGAGAAATATTCCAATAATTTCTCCATGGAAACCAGCCGGTGGCAGACCTCTTACCGGAAATGTTACACTGTGCAACTTTAAAGGAAGCAGTGTATTGGCTTTGAAGTACTTTTTGAGTAAAGTGTAAAGTTATAACGCACAACAACCTAAAATATGTCCTTTTTTATTTCTTTAGGCAATGGAGGACAAATTTCAAAATGAGATCTCCAAAACTATGAAAAGTAAGTCCATATTTGTCATCTCCTTAAATATTATATAATCTCATTCATCAAATTACGTACTTTTTTCCACTCCAGATGAGTTGACGGCCGTGTTGCCGTTGTTGGGTCCTGCGATCCGAGGGGTCCCGCTCCCCAAAGTGGCTGCTCACGTGACCGGAGTCGCATCGTCCAATGAGAACTCTGCAACGGAAGGTGAGGCCCATGTGTTAGAACATGTGTAATAACCACAAAATAATATTAGAAAGGATTTATCGAATTATATAAACAATTTAATTTAAAAGTTGAAGAAGTTTTACTGCTGTTTTTATTGCACCCTGGTTTCAGTCACAGTAGTGCAAATAAACATAATTGTGACTTTCTGGTGGGGGCCTTCACCTCTGCCTTGAATGTTCCACAGTGCAGCATTAAACTTATCTATCTTTCATTTATTCAGTTATAGCGCAAAAATACCTTGAAAAACATACATACTTACTGTGAGTGGGATGACCTCTCCACAGATCTGCCCTGTAACTAGACCTCGTGGCATCAGCTACTTCTCTTCAATGAAATACATAAGTTTAAACCCACACTGTGAAGCATTCCAGGCAACGCAATAACATCCCCATAGCGGCAAACAGGTGAAAAGCCTTTTAAATAGCCTCATAATCGTGCTTTATTATCACTGAGAAATGGAAAACTGCCCAAAGGGAGAGGAGTGATCATTGACTTCCGATCTGTCACAAAGACGTCTTTAAGTGCGTTTCTCGTCCGGGCCCCGAGGACGTCTGAGGGCAGAGAGGGAGGAATGCACCGCAGGCGACTCCCCGTTTAATCCTCATACCTGCGTCCATCAAACCACAGCTGTGTGTCCCTTTGTGAGGCTGACACTGCCCCGTTTCCTGAAGCCATTGTTTACACGATTACTCATTACGGGCTCAACCGAAACACTCAATTGAAAGTATTTATTTTGGCAGCGGATTGTTTGTAGTAACACCAAAGTCCACTGTGATCAACTGTGAGGATACTTGCCTAAACAGAACAGAACTCTGGGTATGTTTTTGATGAGGTAACAACATCCTAACATCAATTTTGTGTAATATAAGACGTCTATATTTCTCTGTCATTCACACATGTTTGAGTAAACCTCCAAAGCTCAGAGTTCCACCTCGTGATGTCATGTAGTGGTAGTTTAGAAGTTTGCAGCTTCCTTTTATCTTTAGTTCAGTTGAATACACTTCCTGTTATACCACATGACGTCACGAAGTGGAACAGTGTTTTCTGTTTGAGCGAAGTAGCCTAAATACGCAAGAATTGTGTGTTAAACATGTCTGAATGAAACAAAAAACTGAAAAAGCACAACTGCATATCACAGATTTAAAGGGAAAAAAGTAATATAGGCCGTTTATTATTAGACATTTAAGATATGGCAAATAAAATAGATTTTGAGATACAAATACAAAATATATTCCAATAAATAATAATAAATATTCTATAGAATGGAACATTATGGCATTAAACTCATGAATCTTATGGAACATTATGGCATTACTACATAACTCATGAATCTCCATTTAGACAAGCAGGCGATCCACCAGGCCAAGTTTCAGGTCAGATCTGTGGGGAGGCGAGCTTCCTCACAGTAATAATGTTTGTTTTTCAAGATATTTTTGAGCAAAAAACACCTGTAATTAAAGATAGAGATAGACATGTTTAATGCCATACGGTGAAACTTTCGAACACTTCTAGAGAGACAAGGACCTTGCATTGTACATTGGATAACTGTTCTGGTTTAGAGTCCATCAAATGCTTTTCTCTGTGGAGATGTTATCTATCTTCATGGAGACTAAACCTGACCAAGTTACAGGTCAGATCTGTGGAGAGGCGACCCTGCTCATAGTCACGGTGCTTGTTTTTATAGTTATTTTTGAATTATAAAACCACCTGTAATTTAATATATGTAAGGTAGAGCTGTTTAATGTTACACTGTGGAACATTCTAGGCAGAGCAATGACATATTTATAGAAAAAGCAGGTGATGGATCCCCAACCAAAAAGTTACATAGTGCACCTTTAATGTGAACTATAAGATTAGAAAATAAAGTGATTTAAAACTGAACATTGGGCAATTATTTGAGGTCTTTAACTAATGTGTCTCCAGGCCCACGGGGGAGCAGGGGTTACCTGGGGGAGCGTATCCATGCGTGGGACGGGCAGCGAGGTCTGTCGTTTCTGCTGAACATGGAGCTAAAAGGTGGAGAGCTGCTGGTGCCCAAGGCCGGACTCTACTACATCTACGCCCAGACGTACTTCAGACTGCCCTCTACTGGAGAGGCAGAAGACCACAACGGGGAGGGCAGGATGGAGGACGGTGCCGAACTGGTCCAGTATATCTACAAAAAGGTGAGATCAGTACATTAACACGACAATCTGCTTTTTTAAAATTGGACTTTGTGGGTTCTGTGCTGTACTTTGCTTTGCGCAGTACTGCACTTTTTTGGAAATGTCTGGTGTTTTTCTTGGAATCTGCTGTAGTCACACGATATTTATATACCATCGAATCTTCAAAAAAGGATTCTGTAAAGTCTAAGGGCAAGATAAACTTTGTCAAAAGACGTATACTGTACCAGGGTGAAATTCCATGCGGCCTTTAAGTGGAATTATTGCTTTAAATCTCCATGCTGGCTCCAGTCCATAGTCAGAAATCATCACATTGTACAAGTTTTAGTGTTGAGAAGAGTACTTTGAAAATGTATTTAATTACAGAGTTAAAATGCATTTTGTCACTTATTTCAACATGGACCTATCAGAGTATTTTGAAGAAAACTTGCATTAATATTATAGTAATAGTGTAAAAAAGCAGCATAAGTTTTGGTTTCTTTAGCACTGTTTGTTATGCATGTATTCATTACTAATTACTTAAGGTAGGAAGAAATTCACATGTACTTCAAGACTTTAAAGCATAATTCTTTGATCAAGTACTGCAATGTAATCTTTTTGAGTTTCTGTATTCTGAATACAACAAATTGAAATAGTAACTGTACTATAATCCAGATACTCAAAAGAAGTATTTTCAAAACTAGAGCTGGGCAAGTGATACAATTTTAATACAAACTGTGTTCCGTCGTGTCTTATTGGCAGTAAACGGCTTACGCTTTGAAAAAAACTTAAGACTTTGAAGGGAGCACTTGGTTAAAATTCTCTTTCTTATATTCATGAAATCAATATTGAAAGCCATTTTTATTTTGTTTTTGAAGAGAAAAATTAAAATTGACTTAAAAGTCAAGATTGATCCACACAAAGAGTAAAATCCTGACTTTTTCCATATTGCCCAGTACTTCAGAAACTTCAGGAATGCTTCTCAACCCAATCACCACCAGATGACATCTACGATTTATTGTTTTCATTATCTGTAAGCCATGATCGTCAAAATGTGAAGAAATAAAGGCTTGAAATCATGAGTCTATAAAATAAATGGGTTTGACTTTCTGAAATGAGTTACAAAATTTTGAACTTTTGATGATAGACCGTCTGTAAATGACTAATGTACTCTGTTGTATGGTCCACAGATGAGCTCCTACACCGTGCCCATTCTCCTGATGAAGTCCTCCAGGAGCGTGTGCTGGCCTAAGGGTCAAGAGCCTGGACTGTTCTCCCTCCACCAGGCTGGCACCGCCTTCCTCCAACCAGCGGATCGCCTCTTCATCACCGTTAGCAACGCCAGCACAATGGAGATGGATGGGAGGGCCAGCTATTTCGGGGCATTTCTTGTGGGATAGAATCAAAGAAAAACAAGCCTATAAAAATATGAAAAAGCTAGCTGGACCAAGAAGCCAGGAGTTTGCTGATCCAAGAGTGGGAATGCCCAAAGGAAAGACATTTCGAAACTATGCCAAAAGGGAAATACTCAACTACGGTTCAAGTGCCGTTAATACGATACAGAAGAGACAAACTTCAAATATGGCTGAGCTGTTCCAATGGGAATTTTATGATCCAAGACTGGAGAAAAGCAGAGCGAGGGGATGGTGACCGGTTAACATGGACATATTAACCAAAGCAGCAAGAAAGGGTTTGAATTTCTGAACGGAAGTAAAAAAAAGGGGCGTGTTTTCAAGTACAAAGAACATCACATAACATAATATTGACTTTTATTGCCGGACAATAGATACTCATTGAATGTTAGTTGCCATGTCAGTATTGAGTTGGCTTTTACACAACTTTAAGGTGCAGTGTGTAACTTTTGTGTTTTTCAAGAGAAGAACACACCTGAAATTTATTACAGTGAAAGACTGATAAGTTTAACACCATACTGTGGAACATTACGAAAAATTATCTTCATTTGAACAAGCAGGACCACCAGGAATGTTATAGTGCCCCTTTCACGAGAAATGGGTTTTATACAAAAGAATGTGATTTTGTATAGCTGTTGTACAGTGTTAAAAAATAATATATAGTGATTTGGATAAATACAGGTTGTTTTTTAACATGTTTGATTTTTAATAAAAATAATTATTGCACTGGGAAAAACATAAATCATATCCTTGCATGTCCATCAAAACACTCAAATCATCTCAATACCTGCAAGTTTACCTGTATTTGATTTGCCCCATGCTTTGGTGTTGCCCAGAGCTGAGAATCTTCCTTCAAATCTTCATCCCGCTCTGGAATACCAAGGTGTTGAATTCCCTGTTGATATTTTAAGTTGACAAAGACAACACAACGCACTGCAATAAACCAAATTAGCAACTGGCTGCACTCAGGTTAGTTAGACAAAAAGACAACAAACTGAAAAAGTAAAAAACTATCTTTTAATTCATGTCGTAATACACGTTTCCATATTATGGCAGTGAATGTTTCAGCAATAATAAGTCACTCCTTATGCAAGAGCTTTACATTAAAAAAAAAAAAAACAATACCAAAACTCAACCAGGGTTCAAGTAATGCCCAAAAGAAAGACATTTTGAAACATAGACGACGCAGAATAGTTTGCTTTCTGATCTTCATACTGCTGTGTTATCCGCCCGCTACTTCCTTACTGGTCAAAGATCTGTCAGTCATGGGTTTGGTCGATTTGACTGGACTAAACAAATAAAAGGTTGTAGTTTTAGCTGAGACAGTAAACAATAACATGGACAGCAACCAGCCTCGTGTAGTTACAAGTGGGCGTGAAGGTGCTGTGAACATAATCAAGTTAAAAGAAATACAGTGAACCAGTTATTGAACATTTGGTATCAAAAATAGTTTGACTTGGTCTCATATCATCAGTGGGGACTCTACAGGTGATAGGTAAATGCACGCACAAAGAGGGTATATTATATCTTGTCAATAACAACCTATGGCTTTAGTTTATCTAAACACACAATCATGTACAATCCTCGTTATAATATAGAAGACAATACTGTAAACAACGTGTGTGCACAAGGGCTGGGGGGCTCCTTGTTTGGTGCTCCTATTGCTATGGTTTTTATCTTGTAATTTGGCCAATCCATGAAACTAAGTGCTTACAGTCCACAATGTACCTCGCGCATTGACGATACAGTAAATGTTGTGTACAGTCGTTAAGACAAGTTCACCATTCGACAGTACTTGGATTGAGTGAAGTCAATGATATAAAAAGGCATACAGTTTTGTGTGTGGAAAAACATACGTCCATAGATTAATCACAAGATTCGTTCACAATTAACATACAGGGGATTAGTAGTATTGGTTGTCCTGATATAGCTGGAGACATACACAGAAATACTGGATGTGAGATTTGATGCTTGATACTTTGTTAGGCTTGTGTACACATGTGGAAAATCTAATACGGTTTCCTAATATTGCTGTGTACAGTATGGATGTCATCTATTTGAGGAAAATAAGCAACCCTAGAGGTCAAAACATGGGAACCAAAGAGAGAAATGTTGAACTAGGGACAGGCAGTTACATACAGGGACACACAGGCACAAAACAGGAGGCTTTGGCACACCCATGCTAGTCTTACTACTCAGCATTTGCAACAGAAGAGCAGACAACATACAGGACAGAACCATAGCTGCCTTAGACGCCCTCCACTGGTGTGAGGAGGGTGGTGCAGGTTGACAGAATAACCAGTTCTCACATTCATTTAACAAGCTCTCTGTTTTTTTCTTATCCTATGAGCAGCTCCAGACTGTCCTCATAGCTGGGTTCCTCTGGCGAGCTGGGGGACAAGAAGGCCGTTGGTACCGGTGATCCTGTCGCCGTGGTGACGTTGAGGAGGGTGTTGCCGCGGATGCTGGTGGTTGCCGGGTTACGGAGGGCAGCCGCTGCAGTGATGCTCGTCAGGTTTATGCCCAGAGTGAGCCGTGTCTGCTCCAGCGCCTTTTCCGGCACCGCGAACGCCTCCAGCTTCTTCTCCCCGTTTGCCATGTAGGAGTTCTGGCATCCACGACATATACAGTCCAGACAGGCCTGTAGGAATAAAAGCATTTGAAATGGTAGCTTCAAAATTAAACTAAATAAGTGTGATTAATTCCTGTACAAAATTCCACAATTTCATTCTCACCTTGCGATTTGAATAACAGGGGCAGCGTTGCCCCCTGCACGTGAGTACTGAGGGGTTCTGTGTGGCCCGGCCGCACTTACAGCCCTTCTTTTCAACTGGTTTCTTATACGGAGGTCGGACCGGAGCTGTGGGGATGATGCAGCCCGGCAAGAGGCGCTGCTCTTTGTTCCGGTCCTTGGACTTTGAGCCTCCGCTGCTCCGAGGCTTAGCATGGGGCTTTTTAGGGTTTGGGTCGACATGCTTCCTGGCTCCTTTACTGTGGTTCTGTACAGGTCGACTGGTTTTGGGAGGGGTCCCGTTGGAGAAAGAGGAGTACGTGTGTGCAGGGACAGTTATAGAGGGCACAGAGGACTGTGTGTGCAGCAGTGTGTGTGAGGGGTTAGTATGTACATGAGACGTGGAGCTCTGAAGAATGGAGGAGATGGGCAGGGGTTTGACCTTCTCCCTGTCACTCTCTGAACGGGAGCGTTTGCGGTTAAGGCGGATTGGTGGAGGGTCCGGGGCGGCCGTGTGTGTGTGATGAGCAGTCACTGTGTTAGTCCTGTCTGTTTGGATCTGTGTGTAGTTATGGGCCGAGTCCAGCTGAATGTACATCTGTGTGTGTGCTCGCTCTGAGCCTAAGTGTGTCCTTTCTGAATGAGGAGAGTCTCTGCCAGGCTGCAGAGGGTCCAGAGTCTGTAGGACCTCCTCCACACTGAGCAGCAGCACCTCCCCTTCCTCCAGCTCCCTGCTGCTGGCGTCCCCATCCCTGAGAGAGCACATGGTGCCTGTGCTTGTGGCTAGAGGAGCAGTGGTCAGACTCAGTTCCAGCCCCCCACAGCCTGCAGAGGAGACAGAGAGGGCAGTGGGGGGCTCCTCCACCAGCTCACACACCTCCAGCTCTGGGGACGAGGGGTCCAAGTCTTCCTGTAGCTCCCCATTACACTCCTGTGGTCCATTTGAAGACGGAGGTTCTGAGGAGCTCTGAGCAGCAGACACCTCTGTGGACAGAGCTGGTGCCTCAGTCGGTGTGAGGGACTCTGGAACAGTAGAAGACGTCTCCTCCTGCACTAAGTTTAGATCGTCTGTCTCCTCTTCCGACATTAACACCTCGTCTAACAAGGCCATGACCTCTGGAGAGCCTCCCACACTGCTGATGGACTGCAGCAGCGGAGAGTGTAGCACATACACACAGAGCTTCCTATAACACTGCACGAGCAGAGACAGCTGCTTGTTTTCCTGGAACAAAGAGTAGTCCTTACATCGATTACATGACAGTCTGACCCGCATCTTCTGGCCTTTACAGCCTGAGCAGACACTGTGCCCACAGTCCGGATATGCAGGGGAGATTGGGTCCTGGAGCAGTTTACCTAAGACAAAAACAGAAAATATCAATAAGAGTATACTAAGGCATTGTTTATGCATTTGATAAGGACACATACAAATAAAATAAGGAATTGCATACTTCTATAATAAAACAAGATGGATTCAGCTTTACAGATAGAATAAAAATGTATTTTAGAATCAATATTTTATATATAAAGGAATATCAATGAATCTTTAAATCATAGCTTAAATTGCTCCTTAGGAGTAAATAAACTTATATTGATTGATTGCGATTTAAATGTTTTAAGTAATTGTGTTTATTGGGTGCTTGAAAGCACAAGCTGAGCCAGTGTTGATGTAGCACTCTCTCTGCAGAGTGAGTAAATAAAGCATGAATAGAAACACATGGCTCTGCAGCAGCACAACAACAGAGGAGTCATCTGTCCTGACACGAGCACAGATGACTGCGGTTACTATGGAGACCTGGGCGCGAGCACGATCAATCACACGCACGCCCACGGACAGTCCCGTCAATAACAGAAGAGTATTGTTATTATTATACTATTACACATCATTTACCTGCGATGGGATCATAAAATACGGACGCAGTAATAACATGCGGCACGTGCAGTGCGCTACTCACCACAGACGAAGCAGGACAGGGACTGACGGAAGAAGGGCAGGAGTGTATACATGTCAGAGAAGGTGTGCGGCTGCCGTGGGTCACACTGCAGCACGGCCCGGCTGGCGGACACGTACAGAGCGGTGGCATTCAGACCGTTCATTGCGCTCTCCTCCGCTGCTCTGGAGAAACACGGCCCGGGAAAAATCTACTCGCTGCGACTGGGAAAGGCCAATATCGAGCCCCGAAGAGGACAAGAAGCGGGAAACAACACCGAGTAGTGAAGCAGCAATCAGTCACCTGAGTGTCTCAATGCATCCATAGCATGAATAATTAATAAACACCACAACAGGCAGCGATCATAGTGAGGCGCTTTACAGTGTACAAGCACGTTCACACGGCAGGTGGCTAGCTAATGTTAGCACCACCGGTTCAATGCATTGTATCTCAATAAAGCACAAACTTAAAAGAACAGTAGGGGTGGTAATAGATCGGAAATGTGTGTAGCCTTGCTTTATCAACTCACATTGCGCCCATTGACGCAGCAGTCCCAACAAAGAATTACGTGATCAAACGATTCATGATCAAAAGGTTAGCATCGCCGTGCTGTTATTAGCTTCCGACATCAGCGAAGCGTTTAAAACCAAAATTGACTTGTGGTAACATAGAATCCAAGCAGAAGTCAAATGAGTTTCTTCTACGATGCAGTAGTGGTCGATTTGCCACTATAAAAATATCCAATTGTGTTTACGAAGAAAATAGCAGAGATCCAGGCGCGCACTTCATGTAAACAAAGCTAACCAGCTAGCGTTAGCACGGCTAACTAAATTAGCAAGCAAAAATCTACGGTGAAACCGAGCTCCTGGGGTCGCTCTTAGCTGCAAATACACAAGGGATTTTCAAGGTCCCGTGTGAAACTCTGCAAATTATATTCGCGATAGGATACGATTTTGTGGTCGCTCGTTTAAACATAGCTAACGAGCCGTTTTCCCAAGGCATCAATCATTTGCTATTCGACTTTTTCCTCACAGCGACAAGCACGGAGATCACGCGAGATTTACCTCTAATTGTCCATATCTTGGTCGCCGATTATCACGCGATATTTCCCCTGTAACCCATGGTTACCAATCCACGAAGGAATCGTGCAAATTGATCAATAGGTGGAAAGATAAACTGTAGTTCTTGCTAATATTTTGCACACGCTAATGTGTTTCCATGATAATAATATCGAGTGTAATAGAGGATAACATAGCAGTGATATTTTTAGAACGGTGAAATTTGCTGGGAAATATTTAATATTACATGTGTCTTTACTACACATGTGTACAGCAGTTATTAGATTATATCTTTGGTGGGCTTAAATAGCAAGCCCACCAAAGATATAATGCAGTTTTATTTTACTATTAACATGTCATTATTGAACTGTAAGAGTGGGTAATTTTGTTTAATAATCAGACGTGCCTGTTATGACAATGAATATATATGTATTTATTATAATATTATGCAGGTAAAGGTGTGTTTGTCATGATTTTGCTCGCCGGATACTTCAGAATGTCCTTTCTCTGATTGGTTAAGAGCTCCAACCCCCGCTTCCCATTGGCTGAAGTCTCTTTGTGGCGTGCCCCACCCCCCCGTGACTGAGCACGCACAGCGAACATGGCGGCCTTCAGTGTGGCTCGGAGCAGCTGCGGAGTGCTAAATGGAATCAGGACATCGTTCAGGAGTTTGGCTCAGGTCAAACATGTTCAGACAGTCCAACAAAGCAGCGAGCAAAGATTCTGCCGCTGGTACTCCGTCAGCCACCTGTCCGTAAAAGAGAGGATTGACAACAAACGAAAGGCAGCGCTGGTTGGTGGAGGTCAACACAGAATTGATGCACAGCACAAAAGGGTAAATCCATCTCAGTAATCACAGTGTTGTACTTTATTTCAAATGCATTGCAATGTGTGCCAACTTGTGCAACTTATTTACTAGCGTATGATTTCCATTGGCCACCGAATTATTGAAGATGACCTACTTAAAACTTTCAGTGAAATATAACCTTGCTAAGCTAACTCAATCTGCCAGCTCAGGTGCTACTTTACAAACTAAAGTCTAGATACGTTGTTTATTATTATTATATAGCTAACTTCAAAATGTATAACTAAACTGTGTAATGTAGTGCATCTGTCAAATACATGCACGTTAAAATAAATAAATGAAAAACTAGGGTGACCAGACGTCTCTATTTACCCAGGACAGCCCCAATTTTGAGCCCTGTATCCCCTGTCCCAGCAGATTTATCCAAAACCATTGATTTGTTCCAGTTCTGTGCAAGAAATGCCCCACTTGTCCCTATTTTTGACAAATTTGATACCAGCCAATGGTAAAGAGCAGCATAAATTGTCATTTGTTTGGGTAAATACAGAAAAGCTGCTTATAAATAACCAAAACACAAAGAAAATGTGACTATGCTGACTCACTCGCATAACATGTGCTGACTGCATAGCAGTTTTCCTTAATTATGCACTCCTTTCACGATGTTATTATTACCAACCAACCCAAACCGGGACTGTTGCAGTTTTTGATTTTGAAAATCTGGTCACCATAAGCAAAACCCACATACTGGTATGACAAAAGTGCATGCAATTATAATGGGTAGATAAAGAGCAATGTCATAGCAGAAATCTAAAAAGAAGAGAGAGTGTTGTAGTCATTTTAGTTTACTGTTCATTTATTAGTAAGGAGAATAAAAAGTGTGTAAACTTAAATTCATAAGTTATAACATCTAATATTGTTTTATTATATGCTGCAGGGAAAGCTGACAGCTAGAGAGCGAGTGGAGCTTCTTCTAGACCCAGAGTCCTTTGTGGAGTCGGACATGTTTGTGGAGCATCGCTGCTCTGATTTTGGAATGGAGCAGGACAAAAACAAAGTACAAGATTACTTAAACATAATATTTTAGTAAAGATATTTCCATCAAACAATCAGATTAATTTGTATTATTTTAGTTCCCAGGTGACAGCGTGGTGACTGGACGAGGCAGAATTAATGGAAGACTTGTTTATGTGTTCAGCCAGGTAGAGTGTGATTTATTTATTTATTTATTTGATCAGATCTTATTTCTGCTTACAGTATTCATGTTTATCTTGGTTTTTTAATCTTATATTTTTACTTCATCAGGATTTTACAGTGTTCGGTGGTAGCTTATCTGGAGCACATGCACAAAAAATATGCAAAGTAAGATATTGTGCTGCAATGTAATCAATAGGCATGCATGTTGTATGTAATGATGTAGAATGGATCAATAAACACTTATGTTTTCTGTTTAGATAATGGATCAGGCCATGACTGTTGGGGCACCAGTTATTGGCTTGAACGATTCTGGAGGAGCTCGAATCCAAGAGGGAGTCGAGTCTCTTGCTGGTTATGCAGATATTTTCCTGGTACAAACTAACAATAGATTAATTAAATACAGCTGTATAAATAAAATTAAAACTAAAGCAGGATATATTCTGGGTTGCAGTTGAAGGCATATTAATTAAGGAGTGTATTTTTTCCGGATTTGTTACTCAGAGAAATGTTTTGGCATCTGGTGTAGTGCCTCAGATCTCCCTCATCATGGGCCCCTGTGCTGGAGGAGCGGTTTATTCCCCTGCACTGACTGATTTTACATTCATGGTTAAGGTACAAACTTGATATTTTTATAGAGAATACACTTACAAAAATGTATATAACGTATGATATTATTTACTTGAAAATAATTTTCCTTCTGTATCTTTCTAGGACACATCGTACCTGTTTATCACAGGTCCTGATGTTGTGAAGTCTGTTACAAATGAAGATGTGACTCAGGAGGAGCTTGGAGGAGCAAAAACTCACACCACCGTCTCAGGTTAGTTTAGCAATATTTTACAATACTTTACATTTTCATTCAAACAAAATTGAAACTCCGAGATACAACAGATCAACATAAATGAATAAAAAAATAAAAATCTTTTTAGGTGTGGCTCACCGTGCATTTGAAAATGACATTGATGCCCTTCTTAATTTGAGGGAGTTTTTTAACTACCTACCACTCAGCAACAAGGACCCAGCACCAATCAGGGAGTGCCATGACCCAAGGTGAGAAGTTAGAAAAAAAAATATTAAAATGATCAAAATCTACTAAACTGATCTGAGTATAAATGTTTGTTGTTGGTGGTTTTTTGCAGTGATCGCCTTGTACCATTTTTGGACACAATTGTACCACTTGAGTCAACCAAAGCTTATGATATGTTGGACATTATACAAGCTGTAAGTCTTATTCTCATTTGAAATTAGAACTATACTGTATGTTGTATTATTTACCATTTTCTAGATAAAACTTATTTAAAATGGAAAAAGGTCCACAGATGCTCAGCCCATTTAGGGACGGTGTCCTTTGACCCAGCACTATAGTTTATGCAACTGCACTAAATCAACACATTGACAAAATATTTCTTGCTGGCCATCTTCTAAAGGTCAATATAAGCTAGTAATGGAAATGGGACCAAGCAATATACACAGGGCCTTTACAACAGTTGCTAATTGTTCTCATTTGTCCATCCAGATTGCTGATGAAAGGGAATTTTTTGAAATTATGCCCAATTATGCCAAAAACATAGTGGTTGGATTTGCTCGAATGAATGGACGCACTGTGGGTATGGTGGGAAACCAGCCTAAAGTGGCATCTGGTAAGTCATGATGTAACCAAACAAAATAATTGTATTGTTTAAAGATCCTATGTTATGCAACACTGACACTTGTGAGCTTTAACCCATGCTATAATGTTGTTACCTCATCAAAAAGATGCCTGGAGTTGTGTTTTATTTTAGTCACACATGTTTTTATCAGTCTGTCTTTAAAGCTGTTTCACCTTTTCATGTCATGTAGGGATAGTTTTCAAGTTAACACCTACTTTTTATCTTAAGTTCAACTGAGAATGCCAATTCCAGGGCTGAAATGATCCAAATGATTCTAGTGAAGGTGGAGGGCATTTAAAAACACAGTGTAGAAATTCCTGTATTACCGCATGACATCACAAAGTGGAAGTGTTTTCTGTGAGGAGCTCACTCTAAACTTGCAGGGTTTGTGTGTTAATCAAACTCCAGGTATGTTTGTGATGGGGAAACATTATAACATAGAACTTAGTGTACTATGGGCCCTTTAATAGCCTGTACAATAATGAGGTGTTTTATTGGTTGTCTTTTTCCAGGTTGTCTGGATATTAACTCTTCAGTAAAAGGAGCTCGCTTTGTACGTTTTTGTGATGCTTTCAACATTCCCATCATCACTTTTGTAGATGTGCCGGGGTTCCTGCCAGGTATTCCTTAAATTTTATATTATACATATTAACATAAGCTCCCCAGTTTGTAAATCCAGGTTTATGTTAAGACACTTACCCACTCCTCCCATTGGTCAGTCTTATCAATGCTCTGAGTGAGTGAATGTGGTGGATTTAACTGCAATAAAATTTAAGAAGCGGATAATTTTAGTGACCACTTCAAGGCGACATGAAGATCCTTTAATAAAAAAAACAAAATCATGTATCTTTTTTCATTTCTAATTGCTCAAAAATGTAATTTATGTAGTTTTTCGTACACAAATACAGAATGAACCTATAAGTAACCTACATTCTGTTGTCTCTTATGTGATCTTCTTCAGGTACAGCACAGGAATATGGAGGCATCATCAGACATGGAGCCAAACTGTTGTATGCTTTTGCAGAGGCAACAGTTCCCAAAATTACTATAATTACAAGAAAGGTATGAGTTTGGTATGAGAGCCGAGTATCAATCTACTGTACACAGACGTCACATGAGCGGATGAGATGCATGGGAAACCTGTATTTTGCTCTGCTTTTTATGAGGAAGCTGTGGCTGCCACAGTTATAGTTGTCTGTACTGCTACTATCTTTATACTGGAGAAACAACATTCTAGATTTCCAAGTTCCACTTTTTGAATTGGTGTAAATCTAATGAGACTGGGACTGGATTGGGACTAAATCTGCATTAAAATGTTCTTTTTTTAACTAGATATGAACTAGGATCAGGCCCAATCAAACAATAAATAACTTAAATTAAAATTAATGTTACATTCACCGCTACTTAACAGATGCTGTTTTTATGTTGCTATTTCAGGCTTATGGAGGAGCTTATGATGTGATGAGCTCCAAACATTTGAGAGGAGATGTGAACTATGCCTGGCCCACCGCTGAGGTCGCTGTGATGGGTGCAAAGGTATGAACAGTTCACAACAACTAAACGTGTGCAAGGAATACCATACAGAAAAGGCCGACACAGAACTGATTTATTTAGTTTTAAACTAAAACTAAATGTTAAATGATGATCTAATTATGTTAAATAAAGCTTTAATAAAAGAAATGATCATTGACTTCTAGTTCAAAACTGCAGAACCAACACTTGATTCAAGCATTTTACTTTAGCGAAATACAGATATTGATCAACATGTTTTTATTTCTGAAAATGAGCACAAATTACATTTTTAAACCTTACATATATGACCTGGAGTCTGTATTTGCTTTCAATCATTCAAAAGAACATTCAGAGCAGTTGTTGGAGTTTGGAGGTGAAAATAGTATTGTCCTTGAATGCAGGACAGTTACTCAAACAAACATGACTGACAACTGAAATAAACGCCGGGAGCTAATAAGGGATCATGTTTAAAACATGGTTAAAAGCTTGTACAAGTTTATTTTACATAATTTTCCCTTTTAAACAATGTATCTGATTTTATTCAAAGCCATTGCCATGTTATAATTAAATTCATTATATAAGTGATTGAAGAGTTTTTAAAAAATCTGTATCCGTGTCTTATTATAGGGTGCAGTTCAGATCATCTTCAGAGGGAAGGAGAACCAGGCTGAGGCGGAGGCTGAATACGTGGAAAAATTTGCAAATCCCTTCCCTGCAGCTGTCAGAGGTACATCCAGAATTCTCCACATCTTAAATCTTCGAAGAAATATGTTCCAAAATCTGTAATACCTCACCTTCCATTATCCTGATGTCTCCAGGTTTCGTGGACGATATCATTGAGCCAGCTACAACTCGAAAGAAGATTTGCAGAGATCTGGAAGTCCTGGCGAGTAAACAGCAGACCAACCCATGGAAGAAACACGCCAACATTCCTCTATAAAAGACTCTTCTAGCAATATTACAAAGCACTTGGGTTGGGTTGTCTTTCATGTTACGGACTGTAGAGTATGACTGCACAATATGAGAAATATTTGATCATTAGGTTTTTTTTTAAATATATTGCAATATTTTAAGGGCCTATAGTGCACAAAATTGACTTTCAAGCTTTATGGCATGTTTATTATGCTGTGACTTCATCAGAGATTGTCAATTCTATGGCTGAAATTATCCAAATTATTCTGCTGAAGCTGTAGGGAGTTTAAAAACACAGTTGAGCACTTCCTATATTACCACATGACATCACAAGGTGGAACTCGGCTTAAACATGCAGGACTTGTGTTATTTACAAGTCAAAATCAGGCCAGTCAGTATTGCGATATGAATGTTCTATGAAGTTGTGCAGCCCTACTGTAAAGGTGCTATTTGTAATTTGAGTTTAGACCCTAAATCGAGCTAGAATCTTCTTGCAGTTTTGAATCGCCACTCCACTGGAAACTGAGAAACCGTTAAACGTATTAAGATTTTATGTGTCCTCAAGATATCAGAACGCATCAGTGATAATGTACGAAAATTATGAATGGGAAACAACTTGAGAAACTGTTGCTGTTTATGAAAATGGTTCTATTGGAAAGCAGTCAGAGCTTTTCCACTTGTACTGTATGTCTTTTTATGTCTTTGTTTTCAGATCCTCTGTTTAACCCAGTACGGTTGGTCACAGTGCCTTTTAAATTATCAACATCTACTTCTCTTTGTGTAATAAATGTGTGTTGATTAGAACACTATAAATCTGAAGCTATTTTTAATTTTTGAAGGCTGTCAATTGTAATACGACTTGATAAACTTCAGATTGTAAACTGAATAAATCTCTAGTTCCTGTTCATAAAAATATTGGTCACTTGATTGCTCAGGAAGCCACCTTGAGATGAGTTTTTGTATTTTGATTATTGGAACCATTTGACACTCACCAACCACTGCTAAAAGATACTGGATAAGTCACCAAATAACATCACTTCAAAGCGTCATCTCTCTTCACTTCATAAAAAGAAAAAACTCAAGCCTTTTTCACACATTAATGCCCTTTAATGTCTTTACTTTACCTTTAGTTTCAACACAACAAAATCCAGGCACACCAAAAAACTTTAACTATACTTTTCCTCTTGCAACTTTTACTTTTTTGGGTGCCTGGATTTTGTTGTGTTTGACATTCTTCTCCAGGAGCACCCTCCACCTGTTCTCACTGACTGGAACACCTGCAGCAAACAGCCACATTTTCACAACAGATTTTCAAAATTAAAAACTGGGACACTCCAGGTTTGTGGTGTTTGGTAATAATAAAAATGTGAAACAAGTGTGTTATTAAGAAGAATTGTTGCACTTGGCCCATTCAAGACTAGCATGAGAGTTAGTATAGTCACATTTTTTCTTTTTCCTTTCATTTTTGGTAATTTTTAAGCAGCTTTTCTTTATTTTACATAAACTAATGACAATGCATGCCTCTCTTTACTATTGGCAGGGATCAAATTGGTCAAAAATAGCGACAAGTGGGACATTTCTTGTATAAAACTCATGACAACTCAATGGTTTTGTAAAAATCTGCTAAGGCAAGGAGCACAGGGCTTAAAACTTGGACTGTCCCAGGTAAATAGGGACGTGTGGTCACCTCAGTTGCAGCTGATTGCAACATTCCCTGGAGATGCGATGCCAACTGTAGGCTCTGCTCAGTCTGAGGCCTTATTAAAATAACTCAGATTAAAATCTAACACAATCTGACCACAAAGAGATGATTTAGGTCGAATTATAAGAGGTGAGATGTGCAGTTAAACAAATCTCACACATACAATTAGTCAAAAGTTAAGCAGTTTTTGAGATTTTTCAGATATTTTCTTATGTTTGCTAATGTGTGCATTGTGTCTCCATTGTAACAGCTGAACATTCCACCATAGGAATACATGTGGAAACCCCCAACGTCACTGGAAACCATCAAGAGTCTGGACTTTTTAGGGAGGCGGTGTGAAACCTGCCTAACTAAAATAATAGAAAATGAATATAAAACACACTCACAGCAATGTTCAATAAACTGATTACAGATTTTATTTTATTAAAAAGAATTTAGGCTTAAACAAAAACAGGCTTTAAGAGCTTTTGGAGCGACTTGGTGCCAACTCAACTGTCTCCTGATATTTACAGGGGGACCGCCGCGCAGCCAAATCCAACCAGGCCGTGATTGGTTTAACAATGAGCGAATAATGATATGGACACATTCAAACAAGCCATAGAGACCCATCACTGCACTGATATACGAACATCAGATTAAATAACACTGCTGTAGGAATCAAATCTGTGAAATACGGTCAATTTGAACTTAAGTTTGTGAACTGCATACAATCAAAACCATACAGCGCTGTTAATCCTATAGCATGAAATACAAATATGAGGGAATATGTAGGCCACAAGGTTTGGCAATGAACGAGATAATACATATCAAGAAAAGCTGTACAAACATCGGACAAAACAAAAACACTTAAAACTTTTTGTACTAAAGCTACTGATTTTAAAATATGTTTATTGTCTTTTATATTTTACTTAAAAACTCGAACAGGAGGGGTGTGCCGAACTGAGATGTAAGAGTGAGGGGGGCTGTCCAACTAGTCCAAGGCCGTTGCATCATTCACTCCATATTGGCCCATGGCAGTGCCTGTGTAACTGTCCACTAAACAGTCAGGGTTGCACAATATTTTGCTAATTTGTTGTAATATCAAGACTTAAAATGAGTGGATTTACTGGGTTGCTCGTTCAGGATTAAATGATTTATTATTTTAAAGGTGCACTGCTTCGTGGGATAACATTATTATAACATATTTGTCTAACATTTATTCATTACAAGTGTTTCTGCTGCTCAAAAATACAATAACTCCTTCGGTGAATTGGGGCGACTCGCCACAGATCTGACTTGTAAAAACGTAGTAACCTGCTCGTCTCCCTTGTGATAGATTTAAAATAGGTTTAATCTATACTGTGGAACATTCTAGACAAAGCAAGAATTGCAAAGAAGAACATTTTTGCATGTAAAATAGGCAGTCAAATCACTCAGTTTTCTTCCATTTGACACAACTGTAAAATTCAAATGTGCTGTGGTTTAATTTTAAAAAGTTGAGTTTTAAAATAGGTTAAAAAATTCTGATTGAAGTTTAACATTAGACAAAGCTTGACTAAAGACTAACATCTGATAAAGTCTGACTAAAGCAATTTACTTTTTTTTTTTTCTAATATTAAATGAAACTTCCCATGTTAAAAGGCATTTTTTCCTGTTATGGATTAGACCACTCACAACCAGATACTAAGCGATAAAACCAGATGACTATTTATTATATTTTATTTGTTAAAGGTGAACTGTGTAACTTGTATGGTGGAGGGTGTGTGTCACCTGCTTGTCTCCATGGAGATGTGCCTAGAATGTTCCATAGTATAGCCATACATTTAGGAAATAAGCCAAATTGTAAGCCGTATTACTGGTTAGATCTGTGGAGAGGCGATGCCAGTCACAGGGGAATTTAATGTTTTGTTGTTTCGTTTTTAAAGATATTTTTGAGCAACAAATAACACCTGTAGTTGAATAAATGTAAGACAGGTTAGTTTAATACCATACCTGTGGACAATTTAAACACAAGCATTAACGTCCATGGAGACAAACAGGTTACAGATTCTCTCCAGAAAAGTTACACAGTGCACCTTTAATTGTTTTGACAACAGTCCCAATTTTCATCACTTCAAAAGGCATTACAATATCACAACAATCTATCCATATAGTTATCGAATCTCATTGTGCAACCCTAATGACGAGCGTACACAGCACTATTGCACTCAGACAGAGGGAGATGGGTGGGGGTAGTAAGAGCAAAGATATACAACATTTAGTAGTGATCCTCTATGTCGAACCAGGCGGATCGAAGTGCAACACCAAAACTGGGATCTGTACAGTGAGTGTTCATGGTCCAATCCCAAAAAAACTGTACACCCGATTAGCTGGAGGAACGGCTGAAAATACTGTGGACCAAAAGCGCCTTCGAAGCTAACTGCTAACACGCTAACAGGCTGAGCAGACAAGAACACGGCTCCCGCATCATCCCACGTTTGAAATGTGGATGGGGTACTTTGTTTCCGAGGAGAGGGACCAGCCAACGTTGGATAAACTTCACAAATGTCCATTGACAAAGAAGATTCAACAATGTTTTTTACTTCTTTGCAGCTTGATTGACAGGTGTCAGTCAGACGTCCCAAAACCGTTTAGTCCTGATTTGAATCCTGATTATAATATCTCTGTGTTTTTACCAAATCAGAACATCTGCATGCTGAATCCCTGCAAGAGAGAGAGAGAGACAGGAAAATTAAGATAAAATAAAACAAATCTTTAAAGGTGCATTGAGGAACTTTTCTGGTGGAGGGTCTGTCAAATGCTTTTCTCAGTAAATATTTTTTTGCCTTTTCTGGAATGTATCACAATATGGCATTAAACTATTCTATGTTCATGGAGACCAAACTAGACCAAGTTACAGGTCAGATCTGTGGAGAGGCAACCCCGCTCACAATCAGAATGCCTGTTTTTCAATGTATTTTTGAGCTATAAAACCACCTGTAATTGAGTTGTAGAGCTTTTTAATGTCGTACTGAGGAGCATTCCAGGCAGAGCAATGACATATCCAGAGAAACAGGACCGAGGTGGCGGACCCCCAACCAAAAAGTTACATAGTGCATGTTTAACTATAAATACAAATAACTATTGCAAAGGTTCTTGGTTAAACTGCGTTGAAAAATGGTGAAAACTACAAACCGATTCATCTTCAATCATGGCGGCTGAATCAAAGAAGTCTGGTCTTAGTTCTGCTCTTTCACGTCTGTTTCTGGATGGGGGCTAAAAATAAATACACAAGTTTACAATAAATGAACAATACTTAACCAGTTGCTGTGATCCAAAGTGTTGTTATTATTGCATTATGTTACAGACGTGGACACTGTCATTTAAGTGTCCCGTCCACTGACTCAGGATTAGAAAATCAGAAGCAGGAGCAAAACAGTTGGGAACAAGACACACTCTCCACCTAAAACAACTATTTAACAAAAAATATTGCATGTTTCATTTGCAAAACAGTTGTCATGTACCAGGTTATGGTGGCTAATAAGGACAAAATATACCATTTAATAAAAATTTACAAATTTTTAAGCTTTTTTTTAATGAGTTGTCACATCAAACCATTTTTTTCCCTTTTTGCATCTGACATCATTTCCTTTAAACCACAGAAATATATAGTCTAAACTAAAGCCGGGCGTACACTGCTGTTTTTTCACTCATGCAACTGTTTTTGGGATTGGACCAAGTTCTGGCTTAATCATATGACGTGCTTTGTGTACTTCGCAGTGTTGAAGTAGTTTGTTTAGTGTGAGAACATGAACTTTTAAACCGTGAGTGAAATGACAGTATATGCCCGACGTTAGACTGAAACCAGGATAGTGCATCTTACCAGATCGATGACCATAGTGTCCTCAAACTCCTCGTTCATGTCCTCCAGCTGACCTCTCGACGACATCATCACGTCCTCAAAGATCGGCTCTGCGTCGTCCTCCATCAAACCGCGCCTGAAAGGGAAAAAAGAAAAAACATTTTCCTTAGCAGCAGGCAAATATTTGAGATTTTGATCCAGCGTGAATGACAACAAACTAAAACTTTCCGCTTACACTGTCTGCCGCACGCCCTGATTGCTGCGTGACTTGATGTAGTTCATTCCTGATCGGTCCTTCCTGTTCACCTCCTCCATCTTCTGCTGTCCGAGCCACGACATCTGCATCTGAGGACTACCCACCAAAAAAGGTTGCTGGTTTAATTTACTTGGAAGGAGGAGACATTATCACCAAAACGTGTATTATAATGTTGTTTCTAGGTAGATTAAACAGAATATTAGACTTTTTATTGCTGCCAGACACTCACTTGTGTACATAGTCGTTCTCTGACCCCGGCTCTGAGTCTGGGTCTGCCATGTGTTCAGCCGGTCTGTTCTCTCTGAGCACCGTTGACGTGAGCTGGGGAGTCTGCAGCGCCCCCGGTGTCTGTAGAGTGTCATTACGCATCATCCACGAGCCCTCCACGCTGCTCTCCTCTGAAAAATAAAATCACAACCGTAAATCATTCCCGCTTTAGTCTGGTACTCAGAACTCAAACTTAAATATCTATGGCATATATATTACCCTACTTCTCTATATTGATATATGCAGAGTATTAAAAAACTAGTACTGTTGCCATAACCATTAAAAATTCATCAAAATACAGTGACAAACAAAAGTTAAAACTCAAATTCTACCCCCTCTTCCGACCTTTGTCCACCCCATCAGACTCATTTTATTGATTCTCATAATGTTAAATAGTTAAGCAAATAAAATAATGATATTTATTTTTTTAAGTAGTCTCACCCTCTATGCGTTTCTTATGCAGAGGCGGCCGTCCCTTCTTGCTGCGCACCGATCCTGGTTTGCTGCTGGACCCAGAGGTGACGGACATGTGGTCCTCGTCTCCTCCCGTCAGAAGACTGTTCCTGTACGAGATCAGAGGAAGCCAGATGTCCTCCCGCCGCTCAGACATCGACTCTGACATGAACTTCTCCAGGTACGAGTGGCTGAGGAGACACAAGGAATTAAAGTCAAATGATGTCTGGAAAAGGTTACTCAAAAGCAGCAGGATCGTGAAAAAGTATACTATAATAACTGATATTAAAACTTGTACTGACACTGGATTAGTTGGAAATTTGGAAATGTTGGACTGGATTTGGACTCATGGTACTTACACAGTCTTTTTGTCCTGGCGAATGAGTTTGGAGGAGAACTCACTGAGGACCTCGAGGAAGGCCAAGTTTATCGGGGGAAACTCTGGTCCTCTGGGGTTCTGGTACTTGAAGGCAAACTCGATCCCATCCCTTTAACACAAGAACACAAGTTTAATAACTATTAAACTAATTAAACTCTGCATACACTACACTTAAAGGGCGTATCCTGTGCGTTTTTATGATCCGTTGTAATGTTTCCTTCACAACAACAGACCTGAGGTTGTGTTTTGTTTGATTCACACATGTTTAACACACAAACCCTGTATATTTAGGCTCAGAGAGTGTTCTTCTCTCAAACAGAACTAAAGGTAAAAGGTAGATTACCTTGAAAACTACCACTACATGACATCGCAAAGTGGAACAGAGCATTTTGAGCCTTGGTAATGTAGACAGACTAACAATAAACAAACAAAACACAACTCTGGGTATGTTTTTGATGAGGCAACATTGTAATATGGCTTAAAACTCTCAAGAGTCAATTTTTGCATTTTTCTTCAACACAGCCCTTTCTACATGTACTACAGTAGTTTTTATCGGTCTTACTTGTGCAGTGTGGCCACAGCCTCTCTGGTCTTGATCTGGTCCAGGCCGAAGGTGAGGGCGAAGCGGCGGGCGAGCTCTTTGATGCCGCTCACATGAGACGACGTTCGGTCCAGGTTCGGGCCCTGGTCCTGCAGCAGCTCATTGAACAACTGCAACAGAAAGTGCTCAGTGATGAATAATTTGCATGATGTCTGTGTAAACCCAGAGGTCCAGGTAGCATCCATACTAAAAGAGCTTTTACTTGTGTCAACTGAACAAAATTAATTTTGCCACTTATCAAAGTAGCTTCTTCAGTTCTGGCTTGTATATCTGTCTAAAGGGAGCAGCTACTGAACTGAAACTAACAAACCCTTGTTTTTACAGTAACTCTTAATGAACTAGATGTGTGAAAAAACCCTCAGTCGTCCAGGTAGAATCCATGGCAAAAGGAAAATAAATTTGTCAACTGGACAAAAGTTATTTGGTTGAAGAGCTTAATGAACTATACACTATTGATACTAACTATACTTAGGCGTGATTCAATTTTCCTCCAAATATCAAATATCAAATATCTAATTTATTTGGAGTGATTTGGACCAGTGGGAAGCAGATGTGTATGTGTATGTGTATGTGTATGTGTATGTGTATGTGTATGTGTATGTGTATGTGTATATGTGTGAACATGAATCACACTACAAAAGGTGTTATATGTTTGATTGCAACAAATTACTACTGAACTATTCATTACACCATTAGTACTACATTTGTTTCTCACCTGCTGCAAACTGAGGATGAGTGTCTTTGCACAGAGAATCTTGTCCGTCTGCCTGGTTTTACTCAAAGTCTCCTTGATGATGTCTCCGTAGTCATTGTAATACTGTAATAGACACAAAATATGAGATATGGGCATACACTTGTGCTTTTAAAAAGATGATGCATGTTTAAATGATCCACCTTCATATAGTGTTTGAAGATGTCAGCGGCTGCGGGCATGTCCACGATGTCATAGATGATGAGTTTACAGAACGCAGCCAAGAGGTTTCTTCTTTTGTGAAGAGCCTCGATTTTGTTGGCTTCATCCTCCTCGTCTCCCTCTGTAAATAAACATTACAGAATCACAAATAATTCAATTTGATTACATTCAACAGTAGTCAGGTTTTTTCACATTTGCAATGCTCAAACATTAAGCATAATTATAGCCCCAATGAAGACCTTGGAGCCTCACTTACAATAAAGGACTTTTATTTTTACAATCAGAGTGCCTTGGACATTGTATCCAAGCTCTGTATGAAATAGGCTACATAGCTTCAATAAAAGAGGCAGCTCAGCTATTTTAAGCATAATTATAATTTGATTGTGTTAAGTAATGAGTAATAAGATAAGATGTTAATTATATTTGATATATATTTTACATTTTTATTGTTTTTTTGTTTCATAAATTTGCTTTAAATTCTGAAGAAAAGCTATTTGTTTGGTACTTTGATAAAATGGCGACACAGTAATAAATATAAAGCAATTTTCAACTTGAACTGTTTTAACATAACCATTTGATTTAATAACAATTTGTCATCATTCTAAAATCCCTAGATAAACTTGTTTAGCGTTACATGGTGATTTGACCCGCTCCTCTGCCTCACCCATGCTCTGGCTCTCGTCGTCCTGGTCGATGAAGACGTGGTCCAGCACAAAGTTGAGCAGCTCGTTCTGGAGGGTGCTGTCGGGGTTAAAGACGAGCGGCTGGAGCCCCTCTCTGCCCCCTGACACCAACTGATGACTGAAGATCATCAGGAGGTCACACAGCAGCATGAACGCCTGCAGAGAAGGACAGGTTTGTTAAAGTTCCTATATTACGCAAATTTTACTGTTTTGTTTGGTTCACACATGTTTGAGTAACCATTTATTATTCATTTATCTTTATCTCCAAAGCTCAAAATGCTCTGTTCCACCTTGTGATGTTATGAAGTCTTCAAATTAACAGCAACCTTTTACCTTTAGTTCCACATGATTTGAGTCAAGGTGTATTTTGACAATCTCTCTAGTCTCTTTTAAACAAAATGTAAAAGGTAGCTGTTAACTTGAAAAATACTGCAAAAAATATTACAAAAATAAAGGGATACGCAAACAATGTGAAGGAAACAAAACAACTGCAGGTATTTTTGAGGAGATAAGAGCATTATAAGATGGCTTAAAGCTCCCAAGAGTTGAATTTGTTTAATAAAAGAATCAGATAACAATCAGATTATGTCGTGCACGTAAATGAAACCACAGGCACAGATGTATTACCTGCTCTTTGACTGGGGTGTTGACGTTGGACAGACACTGTTGACACACGGCGAGGAAGGACTTCACCACTCTCCTCAAGGCCACCAGATCATCCTGCATTAGAAATATTAACATGATCAGTCAAGCCTCAGAGAGATCACGCTTCAGTGGGCATCAATATTAAACAGACGAGGCATTCAAGGACACGGCCATGCTCTGGATAACTGCAGTAATTACCTGATCAAACTTTAATGAATAGAGCTATTATACAACCTAATCTATTACTTACAGAACACAATAGGGGCCTAACTGCAAAACAAGATGAGCGGCTCTGAGCTGCTACGAGCTGATAGGTTTTCTTACTTCTATTAAAGTTGTTGGTTTTATACAATTTAGATTTTAAATTCCATGAAGTGAATCAAACCTCGCTTTTACTGATAATAATTAGTAGTGCTTAAAAACAAGTGCAACAAGAATGAAAGTTAAATAAAACATACGATGGAAGAAATCTGGACATTATGATAATTACAAATTGGTGAAGGTGTGTACGTAAAAACATGGGGGAGCACTCAGAATGGCACTTTAAATCTAGTAGATCCAACCATTAAGCTAAACTTGTCTCTGGGTTCTTCATAGTTACATTTAGTGTATTGTACCTTAGTGGGCGCCCCCTCTGTGATCTTGACGAGCTGCCACAGGATGGAGTAGTGCGAGCACTGCAGCGCCTGGACCGCGATCTGCTCCGGCATCGAGCCCTGTTCAATGCCCGCTTTGAGCAGACGGTAGCAGTTTCCAAACAAGTCCCAGCGCGTTAAGTCATGGGCACTAAAAAGACAAGAGATTATATGATTATAAGAATGTACTGTGTTGTTAGACAGCTAGAAGTTTCAATTGTTTAATTTTTTCCGCTTACTTATGAAAGGCTGTGAGTCTCTTTAGAGTGGATAAAACATTGTAGATGTCATCGTCGTCAGCCTCCTCAGCCTGGAAGAAACACAGACATTTAAAGCTCTCCACTAAAAACTGTAGTTGAACTATTGTCACAACACGTCAAGGAGGCAACAGACCGTGCATCAAGAAAAGTTAGTAGAGCACCTTTAAAGGGACACGCCAGAATGTTGGACATAGAACCTCATTTCCTAGTG
>KN489520.1:2961-17626 GCA_000787155.1 Scartelaos histophorus
TCACTGTTCATAGGGTGTTGCATGTTTTTGGTTGATGGGGGAAACCCATCCAGACACGGGGAGGAAACATGCAAACTCCACACAGAAAGGCCCGGGCGACCCGGGGATCGAACCCGCAACCTTCTTGCTGTGAGGCATGAGTGTTGCCACTCAGCCACCGTGCCGCCAAAAAAAGGAGAAATGAGTTTGGAAATGAACAACTAAAATAAAACTAATTTATTTACTCATAACTTCTGAATTGCATAGTGGCAGAGTGGTTAACACCCCACCTCCTTTCACGGAGTTAGTTAATAGATTAAGTTTCAGCTGCTCAAATTATATGTGAAATTGATCATTTAATTTGCCCTGTAACTATTAAATATAGAGTTGTCTTAACCCTAACCCTAACCCATACACTATTTTCTCAGCTATGTTATAATGTTTCTTCATCACAGATATACGGTACTTGAAGTTGTGGTTTGTTTTATTCACATGTTTAACACACCAACAAACCCTGCATATTTAGGCTGAGGTGTTTTTTTTTCTCAAACAGAACAGAACACTCTATTCCACGTTGTGATGTCATGTGGTAAAACAGGAAGTGCTACCCTGTGTTTTTAAACTCGATACACCTTCACTACAAGCATTTGATTGATTTCAGCTCTAGAATTTCCCATTTCTATTGAACTAAAGGTAAAAGGTAGATTGGAAACTGTGATTTCATGACATCAGAAGGTGGAACAAAGCATTTTGGGGTTTTGAGATGTTGACAGACTAATAATTCAGGGTTACTCAAACAACATTCACAACTCCACGTATGTTTTTGAAGAGGTAACAACATTCTAACATGGCTTAAAGATTACAAGAGTTGATTTGTGCATTATATAGCATCTACAATAACTAACCTTCAACTAATTTGTTCATTGTGTACCTGTATAGAGACTATTGTTGCTGGGATATGGTTTGTCCACCATTGATACAGCCTGTGTTGTTTTTTTCATGTGATGTTGCATCACTGTTCAAATGTTGATAAAACCACAAAATTTCCCAAAACTTTCTTTCAATCCATCTTTCAAATACATCCCTTGTATGCAAAACATTTATCAAATATTGCCAGGTAAACAAACCATCTCATTCAGTCTTGGTAGTCTTTGGGAGAGTGGTCAGAGACTGGGCTGACTCTGTAGGAGAGCTCAAATCGTGGGCTTTTGGTGTAAATACACCAAGCAGAAAATCTCTGCTGAAGAGTTGAGAAACAAAGTTAAACTGCGAGGAATGTTCTGGAGGACGGCGTCTGAAAAACAATCAAATCAGTGCCACATGTCCCCCACAGAGTCGCTCCTGGGGGCTACCGGGACAATGGGGCAAATTGTGTAAATGACCTATCAAAAATGCAAAACTTTTCTGTCTGTTACTGCAGATGGTAGAGGCATACTGACTAAGACAGTAGCATGCAGGAAATGCTTCAAATATGGCTGCACAATATATTATAATCACATCACAATTGCAATTTAAGTAGACTTTCCTTTCAAAGTTTGCATATAGAATTACAATTATTATTATTAATAGAATACCCTCTGCAAAGAACAATATATCTTTAACATACAAAAGTCAGATATGTTCTAAAAAACATGGGATTCATCAGTCTTCTCTCAAATGTTAATGCTCAAGGTATTGTTTACAATGTAGACCCTGAAGAATGCTGCTTTTAAAACATGTCACAAATCTAATCACAATCATAATACTTGTCAGAAGATTTGAAATGTATGGATTTATTTATTTTATAAAATAGTTCAGACATTCTTTAAAAGGCTAAGGTTTCTCGACATTTTGGCTGCCATCCGGAAGCCATTATCAATAAGTGCTGGTTTGAGGAGCAAGAAGTAATACTGCCCCAGACTTGTTAACTTGCTAGACCAGTATTGCGTCATTATGCTTTTCTGATTATTCTAATAAAAAACTAATTATTATTTTGGCTTTTTTATTTCTTTGCCCTACCAACTCTTAACCACCTTGGTTTGAATGTGACCAAGCCTCATTGTGGACTCTAGACAATCCTTTACTTTCTGTGTATGCTAGTTTTACAAATTACTAACTAAACAAATACATTACAAATACACTACTTGGTTATTCATTTTCCCTATTCTAAAACAGCCAAAGTGAACTAACATTCACTACTTCTGTAGCTAAAACATCCATAGTGATTTCACCTGCACCTTCTGTCATGGACCATTTGACTTCTGCCTTATTACCTCACCGTAGTTATGAGCATTACTTCATTTTTGCTTTTGCTTTTCAATTAGGCTGCCGCAGTACCTTTGATTCCTGGACTTGGACTTGAAATGGCGTTAATAACAATTATAGTAACAGATGGCAGCTATTTATAATCTGTTTTATAACGACAGGCAATAAAAACGTGGTGATAATGTTTTCACGGCTTTTCAGGATCAAAGCAGGAGAGGGCGACCACGAGAGAACCAGGCAAAGCAGGTGAGAATTTAATGAATAAAACACATCGACATAAGACTCTGTGTAAACTGTGCAATGATACAGGCCACAGGTGCAGTGCTCTCCTTACATGTAACATGTGCACTGTAAAATATTATCCAACATGAGGTCTCTGGAATATTTTTCATCTGGTTGGATCTAATGTTCCTTTTTTTGACCTCCATAAGTTAATGGCACACTGTGTAACATCCTCTAGTGGTGGGTATTTCTCCACCTTATCTCCATTAAAGTCTTATTACTGTGCCTTGAAGATTACACAGCATGGCATTAGACCTATATATCTCCTCGGAGACCTCACTGAAATGGTGCAATTAGGTCAAGGTCAAGAATTGTGGAAAGACGCTCACAGTAGCAATGTTTTTAGGATTCTTTTGAGTGCTAAAACCACCTGTAATAAAATAAACACTCTGTATATAGACTGAATGCCATGTGAAAAATAGAGGGAAATGGAGTTAAATCCCCAAAAAGTTAAATCACGAAATGCATCTTTAATTATATGCACTGTCTGACAGTTATTTCTCTGTTATGGTTCAACTTTAGAGTGAGAGAAAAGACTAAATAAGCCAATACCCCAGTGGCCAATAGTTTAGTTGGAAATTAAACCAGCAACCATGCTTTGAAACAAGTTATAAACACATTGAAACAAAGCAGATATTTAAGTCAAAATGAACTTGTCAAAGCTACTCCAATTAAGATCGATACAGTGTTTAGAATTCATGTCATTTTAACTCAGATCTTTGCAGTGTGTTTGCGCTCACTGGGCCTATGATGTGCTCTCTGTCTGTCACTTGTTAAGGCATGTCTCTAATATTTTGTCAATCTGAACAGTGTAAGCAGCCCCGAGGCTCGTATAAAACTAGCAGGGGAAGAGCTGTGGTCTGTGTGTTGTTTTACCAGCAGCTGCCAAAATGGATCCACCATATTCTTTTGTAACTCACACCTCTTTTTTCCAGCAAGAAGCCAAAGAAATCAAATAACCACTCTTCAACCTGACCTTGATTTAACTCATGTCCAAACCAGTGAAAAATCGACATGGCTTGTGTTAAGACTTAAGCAGAAACGTGATTTTATTTCAGGTCTGATTTTCGTCTTGGTCTTTTTCACATGTGTCACAGTTACTGTTGTAGCCCCCTGAAAATATAGTGTTCAAATACTACTACTACTGCTACTACTACTGCTACTGTAAATGAGGGTTGTCAAAAATATTGCAAATCAGATACTAATCAATACTAGAACAATACTGCAAAATACATAAAATAATAACATTTGTGCTTTCCTGAACATTGTTAGAGTGATTTTTAGCTTTATCAGAACAAATAGGTCCTCATGCTAAGATAAAGAAAGTCCCATTGTTTTGGATATGAAAATGAAAATTCCATTTTTAAAAAAGGAAGATTATCCTCATTATGGAATTGGAATTGAGTATTGAATGATTTATGTAGTATCAAAACCAAATTTGAATTTTACTACAAATCTGCTTCTAAAACAGAACAACATTTATATGTGACTTGTTTGGATATATCTGAGACACTGTTTTGTAAAATTGTGAAATTGTCTCATTGGTTTCCGATAACGCTGAGCTGGTTGACCTGTCTTGACCTGTCTTGACCTGTCTTGACCTGTTTCTTTTTCTCTTACTTCCTCCTGACTTCCCACCATTTTGTCATTCTTCTATTTATTGCAAGCAAGTTATTAAAACAGATGAAAATTACAGCTATAGATAGAATTTTTAGCTAGAGACTTTTTTTGTAGAAGCAAAGAAAATACAGAAATTCACTTGAATTGACTTGTTCTGCTGGGATGGAGACTTGGTTTGGTTTCTCTTCTAATCCTTGTCTATTCAACCCTGGTCTATACTGCTGTAACTTTAGTCCTGATGTAGTCCTGATCTAGCCCTTGTTTAGTCTTCTTCTAGTTATTGTCTAATCCTGGTTTAGCTCTAGTCTAGTCCTGAATTAGTGCTGGTTCAGTCCTGGTTTAGTCCTGTTATAGTCCAGGTTTAGTCCTGATTTAGTCCTGTTATAGTCCTAGTCCAGGTTTAGTCCTGATTTAGTTCTGTTATAGTCCTGGTTTAATCCAGTTCTAGTCCTGTTCTAGTTATGGTTTAGCCCTGGTATATTTTGGTATAGTCCAGATTTAGTGCTGGTCTACTGTGGTTCTGGTCTAATCTTGGTTTAGCCATGGTTTAATCCTGGTTCAATTTTAATTCAGTTACAGATTTAATCTGAGTTGAATCCTGGTTTTGATGTGCTGAGTGGGAAAGTGAACACAGACAAAGCTGCAGTTTGATATCTTGCAGAAAAGTGCAAGACTAAGTGAACTGACCATTTAAAAAGGAGACATCATTTGTGGCAACCCCTAAAACTGCTAAACATTAAACATATTTTGAATTCTCAGACCAACTTTGACAAGCACACAACCATGAGAATTTACAGTAAATGATATATGTGACTCCAGTTTCCCTGTTTCTACATAGAGTCTATACCAGCCCGTAGCACAGTAAATGAATGGAGCAGTGAGCAGAAACCTCACTGACCTCACTGTTTACCCTCCTGGTGTGACAGCAGAGCCTGGGACTACTTTGTTTATTTGCTTTTCATGCATCCAGAGAAGTTTAAGGCCATATATTTACATCAGATTTGCGCATGTAGTACTCGAACTTGGCTTTCGCTTGCCTTCTAAACACACATTTTGACGTGTCTCTAGCTTTGGCCATCAATATTTTCAAATCAGATCAGACTGAACTGTATTGAAAGTGTTGTTCATTTGGGAATTAATTTAGTTTTTTTATTCTTTGAATTTCAAATTTGATGTTTGATAATCATAACATCCTGTCAGATTAGGTAGATTTATACATACACAGATGAAATATGCAAATTTGGGATAAAATGTTTCAGAGAAATTGTTGGTTTTACTAAATATATTTAATTTCTATAAAAAGTGTAAGTTCTTTTGCACGTTTGCTCAGCAGTTATTCCAATGACATTGACTATACATGCGCCTCTGCTCTGTAAACAGAACCGGGTATATTGACAGTGAAATCCCAGCCAAGTCATTACACATAGATCGAGTGGGAATATAAAATCACATGCAGAGATGGAGGAGAGGGAGTTAGAGGGGGAGGGAGGGTCTGTGGTTGCCTGTGAACTGTTGGATAAACAGCGTGGTGAAAGGCAGAGTAAACTGTAGATTTGTGGTGTGCCAGCTCTCAGAACAGCCCTGATTACACTGGAGTTTTGAGTCAGCTTTACCGACGGCCATAGCCCCAGAAGCACTGGTTCAGGCCTGGGCAAGTTCTGGTTCTGACCTGGGTTTGTGTTGTTTTTAACTGGGTTTAAAAATCATTAGTGAAGACCTGTTGTAGTGTCATTTGACCAATCCTTCAGAGCAGGTGGAGCACCCTGTCAGGTGCAGGGCGTAACCACAGAGCTGTGTCCAGTGATATTTCAGAACTTGAGCTAGATTTGATGGCTAGGGCTGTCTAATTAACTTTTAATTTGTATATTTAAAGGAGACACATTATGCATAATTAACTTTTTAGACCTTTTACTCTTTTAATAATTGTTTCCCCTCCTCATTTACCTACTTAAAGTTGTATTTAGAGTGATTCGTGCATGTTTGAGTAATCTTTATGCTGTATTTAAGATGTCATTGCTCAGATCTACTTTTCACCACCAGTACACACCCACTGCTCTCTGCTTATGTCATTCTCCAGTTTTATTTTCAGATCAGATACACATAGAATTCTGCAGTGTTGCATAGTCAGTTTAGCACAAAATCTGCCGTTTGCTAGCATGATCTACAACTATCCATAGGAGAGGCCAAGTGCATGGTCTGACATAGCAGAACCTTATTGTAATAAACCAGAAAAGAGAGAACTTCTTTGTTATACTAAGTCATTTTAGATCAATATTGCAATTTAAAATCCAAAATACAACATCACGTATTTTGTTGTGTAAACTATATGTCAGGCAAAAGCACAATATGTCCTCTTTAAGGGGGGTGTAGACATTGGGGAAATTCACCCAGGGTTCTTCTGTCTGTCTTTGTTTAGACCTGAGGCCTGTTCCACAAACATGGCTAACTTCATAAACCCTGCTTAGGAGGATAACTTATTTTGCCGTATTTTTGATTCCAGACTTTGCTCACTGCTTTAGTTTCCAATCTGTCCTGTAGTAAATGACACTTGTGAGTTTATGGAACCGATGTTAATAAAATATGACAAACCTTGGACACTTTTTGGAATGTTCAGTTTGAATGTAGATTTGGCGTAACTACTTTTTTAAGTTTGCTGTAGTACATTTGTTTTCCTTGCACCATACTTTGGTCCATCTGGTTTACTTCTACTTAAGCCTTTGTTTATTATTTCAGACTTGGATTACTCTTCTTTGCCCTGGTTTAGTCATAGTTTACTCATATATTCTTAGGTGTTAAACATTTGAAATCACCTCTCTTACCCTCAGATGATTTTTGGCCCTTTCTTTGACAAATGTATTTGCGTGCTGGAGCCTTTCTCTACGACGACGGACACAGCGCAGTAAAACGAAAAGCTCTGACCACAAATAAGGCGGGGGTTTCCTGGCAGATGCTAAAAGAGGTGTTAGAGTCATGTAAACGGCCGCACAGTAAAGATGGGTCATTAGTGGTCCATCATAAATCCCACTCATAAATACACTCTCTCAGATGGCATTTCCAGTGAACGCGCTGGACTTCAGACTGCTGCATGTTGACGACAATTACACATACGAAAGCATTACCCTATACTAGTAGAAGACGCTTTGTGTAAAAGTGAGTGCAATGTCTTAAAATCTTTAGCCTCATAATAACTCATGTAAGTAATGTATAGATTAGATCCAATAAGAAATAAATATTGAAGTTTTGAATAGTTTATATATAGTCAAGTTTTAATAAAAAAAATGACAAATCAGGAAGCAAATGCTACAAAAAACTTATAGAAAATAAAAAGGCATTGTTTATAGAGTCAGATATTACACATAAATAATTGCATTTGACATATTTTTCCCAATTTATACTTTAAGGTGTACAATGTAACTTTTTGGTTATGAGTCTTGCCACCTGCTTGTTTTCATAAATATTCCATTGCTGTGCTCTAGAATGTACCACAGTATGGCTTTAAACAGCTCTACCTTACATTTATTAAATTACAGGTGGTTTTATAGCTCCAAAATATCTTGAAAAACAGGCATTCTTACTGTTAGCAGGGTCGCCTCTCCACAGATTTGACCTGTAACTTGGGCTGGTTCGGCCTCCGTGAAAACTGAAAGGTTTAATACCATATTGTGAGACATCCTAGACAAAGCAATAACACCTCCACGGAGAAAAGTGATCAATAAAGTATACCTTATCTTACTTTTTTATTCTAGCTACCTGTTTTTACTGGAACTAAACCTAGACTAAACCAAAAGGACCAAATCAAGTCTACATCAGGACTAAACTGGGCTCAAACTAGAAACTGACCAGGATAAGATTTCGTAATACACTATTTGTTATCAAAATGTTTTGTTATGTGAGTTGGGGAGGTGCTGCATTGTGGTCAGAGTAGTAAAACTGATCTGGAACATTTTAAAATAACATTATCTTTACTTATTTATTATCATTGCTTTCCTGTAGGATTTGATTTGTTCCACATTTTCTAAAACTAAGTCCTCCTTGCCAGCCAACCACGTGATCAATACATTCAGTCTATAGATCAATGTCTGTATGTTTTAACTTGCTTTTCACAGGTATTAGAGGGCCCAGAGGAGCACCAGCAACGGCTCATCATCTCAATTCTTTTCATATGACCTCAATCTGTCTCCAGCATAACATGGGATTGTTGCGTGACAGGAAACCACTGGAATATATGACCACTACTTCTGCTGATTCCCTTCTCTCTCCTCTCTTTTTTCTTTGTTTTCCTCTTGGCCGGGCAAATGTGCAAATCAAACATAGTCAAGTGTCTGTAATCTAGCTTACTCTGGTAATTGTAGTCTCCTTGCAAATATTCTCCATTCTAAATGCAGATGAGACTGGCCTAGTCGTGGATCCACAGCCCTCCACAGACGAAGAAGGTGAGTTTCATATTGTTTATTAAATTTTACTTGTTTACTCTGTAGAATGTTTTGCCTAATAGGTAACTGTGCTTTGTCAATATAGTGTCAGTTGAACAGCTCATGTTATATGTTTTGATATCTTAGACTATAATGGTTTATCTATCATGCAATTATTCAATAACCGAATATTAACAATAACTGAAATATTGTGATATTGTATCCTCAAAACTCTCACAATAATACTGTGGGCTATCACACTATATGATGGTGACGATTGAGTCTGTTTGCTTAAATTCATTGTTGTAGTGCAGTCGTTACATCCCTAATGTTTAGTTGTTACTTGAATTTTGCACTTCAGCTTAAACGGCTTTTCAAGCTGTTCAAAATGTCATTGTTATGAATATGACAATAAATGTACCAAATGACTGGTCAAAGCATTTTATAATATGAGTCTTGTTATTATGTATAATATCATAATATCATATGAACCTTCACCATATCATGAGCTTTCCCATGATATCTCAATAAATATTTTACTGTGAGGTTCATACCGTGACGATATCATATCATGACACTCGGATATCATTACACCTAATTACACCTACACCTAATAGCTAACACACTCTTACAGATCTGTAATTTGACGGTGAGATCACTTGCTTGTCTCCATTGGAAAGTTTAATGCCATACTGTGGAACATTTCAGCCAAGGCAGTAACATCTCAATAAAAACAAGCATGTGGTGGATCCTCCTTCAGAAAAGAATAGTGTACTTTTAAATTCCAGTGAGAAATGTCATGACACATTAAGTTAAATAATCTAGCCAATTTCATTAAATAATAAACAAGTCCAAACTACTTAAGAAATACTTAAGAAATGTAGATATTAATTTAAATGTAGTGCTAGCAACATAATGTAGCTAGACATTTATAACCCAATAATCCCTGCCGGTAACTACTGCCAGGGACCCAATGACTCCAAAGCATTTGACACTAACTATCCACATCCTACTTAAAACAAGTGAGGTATCTGCTGAGGTCTGCAAACAGAATTATAGTAATAACATTTATCTAAAGCAGACTCACATCCTCCATCATTGTAAGCCACTCATACCAAGCCATTTAAGGCTGTGCCCCCTTACTTATTCCCTAAATACAATCTGATTTATCGCTGTCATTGAAAAATAAATTGTTAGTCAAAGTATGTCGTATTTATTTTCAAAACTATGATGATTTGTGAATGCTAAGATTGAGATAACCTGTGTGTGCAGTCTCATTTCTTATCCTTGAGCGCTGACATTTACTTAAAAAATATCTGACATCTTTAAACCAACAAGACATACATAATAATATATGAATTGGAAGTTGGCTACCTCATGGTTTTACCTTTCAGTTCTCTATCCTGCATTAATTTCTATGCATATTAATTGCTCGGTTGAGATAATCAGTTTCATAATACATTTTTATTTCTGTTTCCATATTATAAAATCCAATGATTGACAGCCACTTTTTCTCAGTTAGGGCCATTCCACTGTATCCTGTTCCACATAAACTGATATAACACCAATCATTTCATGTGTTGTGAAATAAGTAGGTTTCTCTATTAATTTTAATGTGCTTATTTGATAACATTTCACCACCATTTCAGCTGGCTACACTTTCATTCCACATGAACTCACAGCAGTTATAGACGCACTTTGATATATTTTACAGTGGGAGAGTTTGGGACTTTTGGATTAGAGGACATTTGAGCATGTTTTTTATTTGGACCTCATAAAAGTGTTCCTCTGATTTCTTTCAGACATCACTTCTCAGTACCCCACACTCTGGACGGAGCAGGTCCGCAGCCGGCAGAACAACAGGACCAGAGCACCATGTGAGTTTAAATGTGATGGTAACACTTGAGAATAACACAAATCCACTACACATGCACACACGTCATGCACTTAAAAATGCAAGACAGGATCCACCAAATACCCTCCTCCTTCCTATTCTGCCTTTGCCTTTTATTCTCTTTCACTGCAAATGATTGAGATAACCTATGTGCGTATGTTGTTTTCCATCCTTGAAAGTTGCCATTTACTCAAGAAATGTTTAAGGTGTTGTATAGAGTTATATGGGTCAATAACATGACACCTGTCTAAGTGCTATTTCTTCAGTTAAAAGGTTAAAATTTCATAATAATTCCCCACATACATGTAGTACCTCTGACTTCCATGGAACCAAATAATTTTTTCAGAAATTCTGCATGTTTTTTGTACTTAAGTGTTAAAATGTCATGTGGATCAACCGTTTACCCTTAACTGCTGATTTTTAAACTTCTTTAAAATTACTCTAAATCTAATCAAATGTATTTTCTTTCTTTTTTGTCATATTTGTCATAGTTTTTAGTCCCACATGAAATTTCATCTTTCTTGAATAGATCTTTCCCCCATAATAATCAAACAAATATTGTTTGTGTGAGTAAATTTTTTCAAATTTCATTTTTTCATGTTTTCAAATATCAGTATCATGTTCATATTACTCAGAACATGGATTAACACCATAACCATGTTTTATAAAATAAAACAATTTCAAGATTATCTACGGTTGGCTACATGACTGTAGCCAATTCACGTACATAAAAAAACACTAAAAATGCTTAAAATAAATGTTAAACATAGATTTGTGTACCTGACATTGTAAATATTTGAAAAAGTTCAATAGAAACTACATTTTAAAATTTGCCTGTTGAACATCCTTATACGTCATTGACCCATATAGTTATTACCACTTGGGTGTTGTTGGTTTGCCTCCTGATCATAATCATGCTGAATGTCTCTATCCAATCTGTCCCCACATTTCTTTTCATACTTTTCTGTTCTGTTTCCTCTGTTTCATAGTTTTACATTTATTTCATTTATTGTGATTTATCCTTCTAAACTTGTGTCCTTTCATTGCCTCTCCCTCTGAACTTCTTCATACTGACTGTCTATTTACTAAAACTAGATTGTAAAGCTCGCTGTATTTTCCCACGTGTGTTAGCCATAATGGTTTGGGTTTTCCTGTCTTCTAGGGACATGTGGCCGCTCCAAACCAACAGCTCTGTGTGTCAAAGTGTGTCCGTCTCTAAACCTACTTCTTTGTGGTTTCTTGCATCTGTAATTATCAGCACATGTCCAAAACAGTGGATTTCCTATTCTCTCTTAAGCCTTTGTGCTCCAATGATCTTTGCCTTTTACTTCAATATGACAATTTGAACATGCCGCTTTAAGATTAGAGGCCTGTGTGCATGTGTGCAGTGGTGTGTGAATCCCATTATCATAATTTACAACCAATAAAAAAGCCAGAAATATGCAGCATTGATGGTTCTTATTACCATTTGCTCTTATGGGGTTAAAAAAAAAAAGCCAAACCGCAACAAAGGCAGTGCATTCGGAGGAAGTGGAGTGTAGAAAGTTGGTTCGGGGCGCGCATAGGCATCTCATTTGACTTTTTTAATGTGGTTTGAGATTTTTAATGAAAGTAAACACTGCAAAAACATAATAAAACATAATACAGCCGAAGTGAAAGTCTATGGTGGGTGAGTGGTAATTGCTGATAAATGTTTTTATAAACCGATGATTGAAAATTTGTGTTTAATTATGGAATGGGAATGGGAAAATTAGGAACAGAGTTATGATTAAAGCCTGATGTGTCGCTATAGTACATCTTTGTCCCGTTGAGTCCCCAGCACATAATAGTAATAGTCACTTGTTCAAATTTGTGTTCTGACACTTTACTTCAGTTTACTGTCATTTGAACTGCTTTTGTCACTACAGCGAAGGTAATATCTAAAATTAAAAATAAATAAATAAACGCATTGTTAGGTATAAAGAAAAGGTACACTATGTAACTTATCCCATCCGTTTTTTCCCTCTATGGGTATCTCTGTGCTTTACCTGCAATGTACAACAGTATGACATTAAACATATCCATCAGTATAGGCATAAGTAAATGACGCTACTAGGCTAAGTTACAAACCAGATCACTGGAGAGGCGCCTTCACTCACAGGTATTTTTTCCAGCAGTAAAAACACTGGGATTGAATAAATAGAAGACAGATACAGTTGATGCTATACTGTAGAACATTCTTGGTAAAGCAATAACATATTCAATCCTTACTGCCATTTTAAGTGACAAAAACAAAAACTTGATTAAACAAAGCAACATAAAATGGGCATGAAGAGTGAAGAGAGACAGAACCTATGTACTTAGACCATTTTGTAGCCATTTACATTTATTACATAGGAAAGACAAGAATTACAAATCATTTTATAAAGTTTTAATCAAGTTTATAAAGTAATACTCATCATTTGATAAGCTTTATTCTATAATAAATGCTATGAACACTAGGCTAACTTTCTTTACCAAGTCATTCTTAATGCAGGGAGTGCATCTTTCCACTTTCACTCTTAAATCCTTATTGATTTGCCACTGTTGCTTAGTTAGTCCCAACACTAATACATATAGTGTGATGGAGTGACTGTGGGTGCCTCCATCTTGTCTGCTCTGTCACAAACATCCACAAAGGGCAGCATGCACTCCAAATATTTACTTAACTCAGGGCATTGGGAGCTGTACTCAGTCATTAGCTTGTTAATGTTCATAAACAGTGCCAGGGGGGCTGATATAACAGTCTACACAATGTCTCCGAGCCCCATTCTTACCACCATCCTGCTCTTCACTCTGGATTTATATTAACTATGAAACATGCAGCCAGACCTGTGCACTGTGTACTTATTGGATCCAAGCTGAAATGTCTCTAGTACCTCAGTGTAAACAGATCCTGTGACTGGCTCCCGTTCGCTGCAAACCTCGACCATGTTTCTCAAACATTTAGTTTTGAGTACGCACTTTTCAGAAGCCAAATGACCTCTCAGCGTGGTTTATTTGTGCTGATACTTGCAGGTTAACAGCTTTTAAGAGCTCAAGCTAAGTTGTTATGTTATTTTGAAATGTGAAATACACCAAAATATACAAAAGGGATGAAATAAATGTTCTTCTCTTAATATGGTATTTAACAGTATTTTGGAATTTTCAAATTACCACTTAAACCATTTGGGTTAATACTGATTATGCCATTTAGCTTTGTACTATTACTACACTGAACTTACTACTATTACTACTACTACACTGAACTTGAACTTTAGTAATAGCTTCAGCACCTTGATTTGTTTTACACTGTTTCTCTCAATCCACAACATACTGTGAGTAGGCAATGCTGGTGAAGTGTCTTGCCCAATGATATAAAGCACTATGTACCCAAAAATTACAATATATGTTTCTCTTTGTCTGTCCTATTCATGTTTTATTAAGATTTGTTTCTTTAGATATGGATTTAGCAATGCCAAGTGACACAACTTGACTTAACTTTTTTTTTTCCAAAATTCTTTGTTTAAAAGGCACAACAAAGGATTCATATTTTTCCAAAACCAAAATTATGTGAGATTTTAACACGTGCCCTTTGACCCCTCAGCCTCATCATGTGATCAGGAGCAGCAGTCTGCACAGGAGGAGGCTCGACAGCACAAAAACGACGCTGTGTTTGTCCCAGATTGTGCTCAGGCAGGACTGTACAAACCAGTGCAGTGTCACCCCTCCACAGGCTACTGCTGGTGTGTGCTGGTGGACACGGGACGGCCCATACCAGGGACTTCCACCAGGTGAGGGCAAACTTTATAATATACTGTACGGTAAAACATGCTCTTATTTTTGGCTGACCGTATTTTCTTTGCATTATAAACTTAAAATATTACAAACATGAAAACCTAATGAACCTATCATACATCATCATAAACTTTAAATACCTAACATTTGGATGTGATGGCCAGGCCTAAAATAAATATTCAGAGACTTATTAAAGATGTGCTGGCCCAGACCTACGTCAAATCCAACATTATGAATGATTCACTTTGCTCTGTTTATGTTTCAACATGTGGTGAAAAAAGTTTGGACACTTGATGATTTAGCTTGAATTAAAAAAAAAAAACAGTGAAATTAAATAAATTTTCATTCCTCATTGTTCCAGTTGGTTAAATCCAAATCACTTTATTTATGTAATACATTTTAAACATACAGCAGTTTTTCAAGCGCCACCACTGGCAAA
>KN489523.1:0-19196 GCA_000787155.1 Scartelaos histophorus
CATGTGAATAAAACAAAACACAACTTGGTGGCTATGCTTGTGATGAGAAAAACAAAACAACATAGATCAGAGAATATGAACTCTTCATGTTATTACAGGAGTATTCAGAGGAACCATGATTAAAAACACATGAGATGATTTCCCTGTTCACATGTCATTTTAATAGACACTTGACTTAACAGAGTGCATGTAGATAATAAACCAATAGGCCAATGAAAAAGGTTGATAGAATGTTAATGTTGCGTTCTGTAGAAGGTGATAATCTGTCCTCATGCACAATTCAGGCAGTTCATATGTATCTATATCTATATATGTATCTGTATATGTATATGTGTGTCTCACCTGTGTGCACGGAAAATGCATGTAAGAATAATAATCTATGATAAAGCCTCTGTACCCAACGTCACTCTGGTGTCTGACAATTGTTTTTCATAAAAAATAGTGTCATAATTTAATTTTTTTTCGTGCATTTGAGCAAAGTGTGTGTCGCCCCAGAACAGTATGAGCAGCTTTTGACGTTAAAATATGTCAGCTGTGCTCTGTCTGCATCTAATTATAAAGTGAATAAGTATAAAGTGTGCCATTAGCATGCTAGACGCTGCATTATCGAGAGAGAAAAACTGCCCAATCTGAGAGTTGTGAAAGGCTTGTGTGGTTTATAATTAGAATGTGCAGCAGTCTTGCCGCCTCTTCATAGATCTGACCTGTAACTTGGCATAGTGGTGTCACCAGCTCGTCTCCATGGAAATTGGAATGGAAATTTAGACTGTGGAACATTTTAGACAAAGAAGGTGGTGCAACTTTATAATGTTATGTATGTTTGACATCCACTTAATTAATTAATTATTTTTTTAGTTTTTTTGAGTGATCACATTTTAGTTGTAGACGAGATTTGGTTCAGGCTTCTGTGATCGGTCAGAAAATTCTATTGAAATTCAGTTTCATTGTGAGCTTGGATCAAAGGACACTTTCACTTATTTTAGTATAAAAAAGGCTCATGGTATTGATCATTTACCAGACTCTTTACGAAAAGGAAACTGCATTCAAAAGTTTGACAACAAACAATGTGAAACTTTTATTATTCTAGAATAATAATAATAATAGAATAATATACTATGATAAACCCCTGTACCCAACATCACTCTGGTGCCTGACAATTGTTTTTAAGACACTCATAAAAAATAGTGTAATAATTGTAATTCCATTTCTTTTGTTAAATTTTTTTCATGCATTTGAGCAAAGTGTGTGTCGCCCCAGAACAGTATGAGCAGCTTTTGACGTTAAAATATGTCAGCTGTGCTCTGTCTGCATCTAATTATAAAGTGAATAAGCATAAAGTGTGTTATTAGCATGCTAGACGCTGCATTATTGTGAGAAAAACTGCAGAATCTGAGAGTTGTGAAAGGCTTGTGTGGTTTATAATTAGAATGTGCAGCGTGCATAAGTGAGTGAGGAAAACATTTGCACCTTTACAGCTTTTTCATGTTTCTAGACAGTCAAAATTAGGTACAGAACCTTTAGCATGATCAAAAGCAACATAAGCATAAGCACTGAGCGCCCTTTAAGATATTGTAAGAAGAAACTTTTCCTTCTTTGTAATGCAATTCTTTACCAAGGTCCTATTACATTCAAATTAGAGCAAACTCATTTTCTTCTCGTTGCCGTCCTTGTCTCGTACTTTCTGGGCATACACAGTTATAATTAGACCTTCATTAACTGTATATTTGAATTGGCCCTGGTCGTATTTTTCTGTGCAGAAATAGATCACAGCATCAAAAGAATTGGACACATTTTAATTTTGTTTTGAACCTAGACAAGCGTTTTATATTTTAATAATATCACTTCAAAACAGAGCAAAGCAACGGATAATTTGAATTTCAAAGTTGTCTCTGTGTTTTTGTCGTATTCTTCTTCATACGTCTTCTCTTTGGCAATGAGTCAGAGTTTTCTAAAATGTTTTTGTCTGGCAACTTCAGAATGATATTTCTCTTTTTTTTTTTTTAAATACAGAACCAGACACGACCGTCCAATCAGATTTGTTCATTTAGTGACATATGCAAAATGAAGGAGCTCATTGGTCAACTATGATTTATAAAAACAATCCTATTTCCCTCACCTCAAATTAACAGATTTTATAGCTTTTTTCTTGTATACTTTCCATATTTTTAATCAATTTTTCTTCTCATACAGACGAACCATATGTGCCCCTGATTGGCTGTCCACCTATTATTTCTATTTTTACTTATACATATACATTTATTCACCAGTCTCATTTTATTTTTGATGCATTTTCATTTATTTATTTATTTTTTTATTAAGTTAGTTTAGTTAGTTATATAGTTTTTATTTATTTCATTTATTATTCCCATTTATATTGTTGCTCTTTGTTATTATAGTATATTATGACGCGTAACTTTCCCTTGTGGATCAATAAAGTTTGTCTAAGTCTATAAGTCACCTGTCACTCATGCTCTTCTGAACTCAAAGAAATACAAGTTATTTCTACTCTCACATCTTTGTAAAGTATTGGACAAGTGTGTCCTCTGTATCCCGGGCAACATAGATTTGGTTGGAAACACATTAGTAAGTCTCGCCGTCAACTCTCGCTGCAGACGGACCACTCCACTCAAAAGAAAAAAGAAAACGGATTATATTTCAAGCTGCCATGATGCGCTTCCTTTGACAGTTATTGAGTTTTATGTCACAAAAAGTAATCGATACCCCAGACCTCATTACGCATCCCGCACATGTTTATTAAATGCGTCAAGGTTAATTACACGGGCCATACATTAGCTCTGTCACGCTAATGAGAGGAGAAGTCAGCAGCTCTTGTGTTGCTCTTGAGTTGTTGGTGAATGTAAAACAAACTACAAAATGTCGAGATGGAGATTTCTGCTTTGTCGCTGATGTTCAAGGGTACGGCATTTTGGATTCATTCAGTTACAGGTGTTTTTTTACATTTTTAATTTCAAAACGTACCTTGAAAAAGCTGTGTTCTTGTAAGTCTTGCCGTCTCATCATAGATCTGACCTGTAACTTGGCAAAGTGGTGTCTCCATGGAAATTGGATTGGAAATTTAGATTGTAGAACATTTTAGACAAAGAAAAGTGGTGCAACTTTATTATGTTATGTATGTTTGACATCCACTATTAATTTTTTTGTTTTTATAAGTGATAACATTTTAGTTATAGATGAGATTTGGTTCAGGCTTCTGTGATTGGTCAGAAAATTCTACTGAAATTCAGTTTCATTGTGAGCTTGGATCAAAGGACACTTTCACTTATTTTAGTATAAAAAAGGCTCATGGTATTGATCATTTACCAGACTCTTTACGAAAAGGAAACTGCATTCAAAAGTTTGACAACAAACAATGTGAAACTTTCTGGATTTATAAATTACAGGCAACAAAATATCCTGGGCTCATCTTGTATCTTTTGTATGTGTATATTTTATCTTTTCATATTCGTCACCTTCCTAAAATAATCGCCTAAGTCACTTTTTGCCTAAGTTTACTTTGCCATAATTTATGCCATAATTTCAATTTTGGGGGGAGTTTTTTGTGCTTCCTGGAAAACCTGAAAAAATGACTTATGTGATTATTTTAGGAAGGTGTTGATATCCTATTGTCTCAGGTGGTGTCCACAGGTGAATCTCCACACCTTCTCTTCCAGGTGGAGCAGCTCTGTTGATGGTTTCCTGAATTCCTGAAACACGTCGGGACATTGTAAGTTGTCCATTTAGACCTGCCGTAAATTAATAAAGCCATTTTATTTTAGCCAGTGAGTGCCTTGTTGTTGTTGTTTTTATGGGGTTTTTTTTTTGCAATTTTTATTTATTTCTTTATGTGGTAATAGGTGTGCTTGGCCACAGTTAACACCAGAGTGAACTAACCCGACCCCTCACTCTGACCAACTACACCACTGTCACCATCTTGAATTAGTATCAAAAATCACATACTAATGATACAGAAACTACCGTATTTTTCGGGCTATAATGTGCACCAGATTATAAGGCGCAGTATCAAATAATATGTCAGTTGTGTCATTGTCCACACATAAGGAGCATCGGATTATAAGGCACAATAAGAGAAACAAAACGTGTGTCGGATAAATCAAACTTTATTCAGGTCATTTACAATAACTCTCAGTTGTAGCTAACACAAAAATACAAGTTTAACAGTTGGTGATTTGGGCATCAAACATGCCTGGATCCCTCTCAACATTGTTCAGTTTTAACACTAAAATACAAAACCTGAAATCTGCATGGTGCATGTCTCTTAACAGGTGCATTTTGGGTCCTTGTACAGCACACGGCAGAACTACCGGTATGTTGCACAGTCGCCCTATATGTGGCCAACATATTACTCCTCCTGACTCGCCCACTAATACCTTATTAGACTAATGTGGACAACATCAAATCGGTTGGAGGTTAAACACAACCAAAGGTCACACATAAGGCCACTGGATTATAAGGCCACTGTAGATTTTTGAGAAAATGTCATGATTTTAGATGCACCTTATAGTCCGAAAAATACGGCAGAACTTTTCCTGAGCTTTCGAATGATCTTGAACTTTTTCAGAGCTAATATAAGAGCACAGAGACTAGTATACGCCCATGGACCACTATGGAAACTATGTGGACAACTGAGGGATTACACACATATAACACCACGTTGGAATACACAAGAAAATACTATGATTTAGCACTGAAAATGAAATTCTACTATGTGTTTTTAATTTCGGAAACGGCATTGCAAGTCTATTCTTTATCATATCGAAATAGAGCAACTAACACATGCACATACAAGATATATATGTGCACTAAGACGTATTTACACCAAACTTCTCTAACACCCTTTCGTAACTGTTGTTCAAGACTAAAAATGTGATACAAGTTCTGCTACAATCCCTGCACATTTCGGAGCAGATGAGGCTTTAGGCAGCGAGACCTGTGGTTCAGGATCGGGGAAAGAGGAGAGGGTCAGACGTGGGCTGGTTGCTAAGGCGTTTCTAAGTGTAGGTGTGGGGAAGGTGAGTGGAGATGCAGGGGGAGCTGTGTGCAAAAGGAAGTAGCCCACGGGGAGGACAGGGGAGGGGTCGGGGTGAAACGCAAACCCATCCCACCCGCCACGAACCCAAAATGCTCTGTGCTCTCGGATCGCAGCTGGAATGAAGATTTAAGTGGAAGGATTTTTGGCGAGACAGCGGGGCAGATAGCGTCAAGGAAGGTGCCAATGCTTTGTGCTAGTGTTTTGAAAGTTTGTTTATTTGAATTTCCGCTTGGGAATGTTAAAAGATGCAAAAGTTCTATTAAAAAAACAATATTACGCTGTTTTCTGAGCTTTGTTTTAATGTTGTTTCCTCATCACAAAAATACCTGGAGTTCTGTTTTCATTCACACATGTTTAAAGATGCATTGTGCAACTTTTCTGGTGGAGGGTCTGTCACCTACTTGTCGCCATGGAGATGCTATTACTTTGCCTGGAATGTTTCATGCTGTGACATTAAACACATCAATGTAGAATTTATTCATTACGGGTGTTTCTATTGCTCAAAAATGCATTAATTCTCTCTGTTAATAGGGTCGCCGCTCCACAGATCTGACCTGTAATATAGCCTATAGTTATAGTTGATAGGTCTATCATGAAGAAAAGGGAGTGACAGACCCTCCACCAGAAAAGTTGCGCAATGCACCTTTAACGCACAAATCCTGCATATCGACACCTTCCTAAAATAATCGCATAAGTATTTTTTTCAGGTTTTTCAGGAAACACAAAAAACTGAACAAAATTGAAATTATGGCATTTTTTTGCCTAAGGAAAACGTAGGCAAAAAGTGACGAAATATCTCTGTTGCAATACTTAATAGGTTGAGTTTCTCTCAAACAGAAAACACCCTGTTCCACCTTGTGATGTCATTTTAATGCAGTGCTCTACTATGTTTTTAAACTCCACACACCTTCATTAGAATCACTGGGATGATTTCAGACCTGGAATTGCCAATCTCTACTGAACAAAAAGTCACTACATGACATCATGAGGTGGAAAACGATATTTTGAGCTTTGGAGACAGACTAATAATAAAGCGTTACAAACATGTAAATGCGACAAAACTCAACTCCAGATTTGTTTTTGATGAGGTGACAACATTCTCATGTATCATAAAACTCACAAGAATCCATTTTGTGCAATATATGACCTTAAAATATGAAAATAAGTTGTGTTTATTCAAAAAACCTTTTCCATTTCTGAATTCACTTAACGGTTCATGGTACAATATGGCATATATTAGAGGAATACACAGAAATGCTACATTATCTTTCATATATTCATAGAGGTAAGGACTGTTTTCAACACTGATAATAGTTTCATCTATTCAGAACTTTCCCAAATGTCTAGAGTTTATTTTCCACAGTTTCAGTTTTATACTATACTTGTGCTTTGGAAATGACTTTTGGACACATTTGCATTGTATTTCTCACTGACACAAACCTCTGACAACTCTATTTTGTTTTTAAGAGGGGGTATTACGAAAAATCATCTTTTTGGCGCTTTCTAGCTTGTTGTAATGTTCTCTCATCAAAAAACATGCCAAAAACTGTTCGTCTTATATGTCATCTTTACTTTTAGCAGATGATGCCGTCCAACGCTAAATTCCCCCCATGCTCCCACGTGACAATTCTCCACAAAATAATACACTACAGCTACATTTAATTGACAAAATGCACAGGGATTGTGCTTCAGTATTGCTCTGAAGGGGGAGTGAGCAAAGAGAGGACACACTAAAGCATCAAAACGAAGCAAAACCGAATACGTTTTTTTAACACGTTCTCTGCAAATAAAGCATTTCATAACAATAAACTGTAACATGGTGATCTAAAAATATTAAGAATATAAGAATGAATAAAAGAAAGGGTCTCTGACAGATGTCTTGTATGAATACCGTATTTTTCAGACTATAAGGCGCATCTAAAATCATGACATTTTCTCAAAAATCAACAGTGGCCTTATAATCCAGTGGCCTTATGTGTGACCTTTGGTTGTGTTTAACCTCCAACCCATTTTATGTTGTGCACATTACGGCTAATAACATATTACTGGCCGAGGGGAATATAAAATAATAAGCGTGGGAACGAATTATAAGGCGTGTGCACAAGATATTAACTCGAGAGAGAATGGGCTTCGCCGTCGTAGTTTTTCTGACCTAGGAACAACTCCGTATAGATTTCATCATCAGCCAACTTAATACCCCAGGTCGCCTCCACAGTGCCTGAACACATCTGTGAACTAATCCTTTAATGGGAGGTTCAGAACCGCAGTTGTTCCAGTGCGCCTTATAATCCGGTGCACTTTATAGCCCGAAAAATACGGTAATAATGCAATAATAATTTGATTTATTTAGCACTTTTGGTTTGCAGTGACTCTGTATTTGGTGGGTGGTACCTGGGATAGACTGAGAGAAGAGGGTGTATTTTTATCCAGCGCTTTTTCCACCTTCAAGACACTCAAAACCCTTTACAACCTGAAAACCCTCACCCATTCACACACACACTCACACACCAATGTACGCAGACACTGGGGGCGAAGTGGGCTAAGTGTCTTGCCCAACAGCATTCATCCGTGGGAGCTGAAATGATGTTCATATCGAGATCCTGATTCGAACGCTCTAACAACTGAGCTAAAGTCGACCCCACTGAGCCACTGTCACCCCCACAGCTATGCGATAACTAGGTGAAATGTCTTGCCAATGGATACATCGACAGTTTCCATCAGAGTCACCACTGCTCCACTGCGGCAGATGGTATTCCTAGCGGTCTCCCGTCCAAATACATTGACCAACATGTATGCCCACAATTGCAAGGGTAACTAAAAGACTTTGATTTGTTAGAAAGCCACAAAAATGATCGTTGCGGCGGCTTCATTGTGTCTGTGCTGGAGATAACTGCTTATTACCCAGTGGTGTTCGGTGCTTTTCTATTGAATTTCCTGGACAAATTTAAAGTAATTGTTATGTCCACAATTAAGTTTGCCTGGGCCTCGTCCATCTGTTTCCATCCACGGCACAGACTCTGAGACAGCTGGTGTCATAATAGAAAGGAAGAGCGCGTTTTTACAACAGCTTTTATGAGAACACATTGTCTGCTTGGTGGAAAAGTTTACATTTATTGATTTAAAGGTATTACGCAATGAGTTTTTAGCCTTTTTTTTTATAATGTTAACTCATCAATAACATACCCGGAGTTGTGTTTTGTTTCTCCGAACCTCAAAACGCTCTGTTCCGGCTTGCGATGTCGTGACGAACTAGTTTTCAAGTTAAAAGCTTTACGTTTCATCTTTAATTCGGTTTGAGATTGGCATTTCCTGGTCAAATTAAAGTTGAATAAAAAGAGCCTCAGACAGTGCAGTGCATCTGGTTAGCTTTACTCTTCTTCCAGGGAATTTTGATGCAAGTATCAATAGGGACGGAGGTAAATCAGTGGTGGATGGTAACACTTCCAGTATATAGCACTTTTTATACCTCTAAGGACTCTCGAAGCTCTATGCACCATGAAACCACTCGCACATTTATATACCAGTTTGTGTCTTGCCCAAGGACACGACAGCAGTATTCATCGGTGAGAGCTGCTATCGAACCGGCGACCTGTGGGTCAGTGGGTTTTTGCTAATGCTGTGAGCAAGATTCAAGCAAGATGAAACCTTCAGATCAGTGAAGGTCATACGTTAAAAGCCGTTCGCTGCAAACCTTCAACTTCAGACCGCCTTAAATTGACTTCAGAATATCATACGAGAAATGGTAAAAAATAAAAATGAAATGATAAAATGACTTCTACCGGAGCTGCACTCTGTTGTTATGGCCCTACACACCAACATACACCGCACACTGTATTTTCATCTCTAAAGGCCATTAGAGTAATGAACTGTGCAAAAATCCATCTGTGTTCCATTTTCAATTTGAACATTCTTTGCACTGCCATCGCTGATCGAACACACACATACACACACACACACACACACACACACACACACGCACGCACGCACACACACACACACGCACGTACATACACACCCTCACACATGCCGGCCAATTATAATGTGGGAGCAGAGCGCAGATTTAAAATAAAATAATAAAAAAATCACTTTAAAATCCCATTAGGTGGCACATTATAGCTGCACAAAAAAATGAAGAAATGGAACGTCACACTGCTAAAATCTGCACACATTTTTCGTTTCATGTGTAAAAGTTCTATCAAAGTAATATTTTACTTAAAGGATATGTAAATATTTAAAGTGGAACTAAATCACTGTATTTATTTGCTACTAAACTGTGTATATGGTGCCTGCTGTAATGATTTCAAGTACTACGTGACATCATGCAGAATTGCCTACGCGTTACAGAGGCGAAGTTTGAAATGTGGATACCTGTTAGACCAATCTGACTTTGTTCCTTAAGTAAAAATACAGATAGAGAGTAAAAAAATATTCAAGTAAAAGTAAAAGTGTTCTGCTCTTGAGAAAAGTAGATGTTCTGCTTTTTATACACTGAATACTCAATACTGCATTGCACTGTGAATCCTATGTTCAAATCCCCTAAAATGCTGAGGCGAGTAAGAAAGTTTCCAAATAGCCTATAGCTCCAAATGACCAAAGGTAAAAAAAATCTATAGGCATTTCTCAGAACGGTGGAAAAAAACTCACCTGCAGTTGACCGCTTCATTTTGAGTTGTTTATGTGGGACTGGGCTGAGGAGGCAGTACTCATCTTTATCTTTATTGTTGGCAGAAAATCCATTTTTCATGTAGCCCTGCAGTGACATTAGAAAAATAACATTTTTAAGTAACAAAACTCCATCTATTTTAGTTTGCCCAAGTCCAAATGGTCGAGTATGGTTCATCTTGGTTCAGCCGCAAAAGTCAAGACAGCCAAAGGTCGTGTAAGATTGGATGTTACAAAGTTAGCGAATAGAAAAATGTGATGGGATATTTCTTTAGCAGAGCATTGGTAAAGAAGTGATTTATTTGAGCTAAAAAATTGATTTCCGAGTTGTGCAGTCGTAACACGTACTGGGTTCTTATTGCAATTTGGAGATCTCATCAACTCCAACGGAAACTAATATTGCAACAGTTGGGGAAGTGTTGAAAGTGGGTCTTAAAAAACGTCCAAAATTACATCAACTTACATCCAAGTATTTATGAACTAATTAAGCCTACAAGTTTTAATTAACATGCATCTTACTTAAAATGACAAAACAGACTGGATTGTGGCCCAAACTTATTCCTCACTTACCTTATGCACTACGAGTATCCTAAATATTTAACATAATAAGTCTATAAGTGCCAGTGGTGTGTGGTCAGGGCAATCAAATGGTTTTGGTCACAGTGTAGTTTACGACACTTTATTGGTCACTGAACAGACTGCAACAACTGCGATTCTGAACGTCCCATTAAAGAGACAGTTCAGGTTTTTTGACATGAATCTGTACGTCATCCCCGTCACAGTGTGGTGCATAAACACTGACTTACCCCCGACAGTGTCCCGTGAGACGAGTTCTTGCCCGGTTTTGGTGCTGACAAAAGTAGTCTGGGGTTGGCTGGGGTTGCGAAAATAAAGCGTTTTTCTTCTTAAAACAATATGTGTTCAAAAGAGCGACAGTGCTTGCATCACGGCGTCATTAGTCTAAACACGTAAACACTGCCTAACAGCTGAAAAAAGAGTTGGATTCATGCGCGGCTCTCAGCTTGCAGCAGTGCGCAGTGATACAAACGGAGAGAAAATAGTGCCAAGCGATTATAAGGGCTGACTATTTTGTTGACAACAGCTTTGTAATGCAAATGTATCACTCTTTTAAACACATAGGCATTTAAGAAGAAAAGCGCTTTATTTTCGCAACCCCAGCCAACTTGCCAGACGACTTTCATCAGCACCAAAACCGGGCAAGAACTTGTCCCACGAGACGCTGTCGGGGTAAGTCAGTGTTTATGCACCACACTGCTGACGGGAATGACATACAGATTCATGTAAAAAGAAAAAAAAAACTATCTCTTTAACTTGTGTTTTTTTGCCTTTCTACGGTGGCCTGGAGGCTGAGAGTGTGGCTTTCTACACCTCCAAGAACTCAAGTCCCAGCAATAGAGGGGCTCACATCCCAATAAAGCCCCTTATACTATACATCAAAAAGATTGTTTTATACGAAATACGTTATTGTGGTGATAAACTTTTTCTTCTCCTGCCTTTTAATCTGGACTATTACTAGTGCATAATTGCCGTTTACATTTGAGTCTAACATCAGCGGAGCAACTAGACATCCTGAATGTTAAATTAGTGTTTAATCAAAACTTGTTATTAAATGTAGTTTGAATAATCTTTTTAAGTATTTTGTGATCACAGTAGTTCATTCCGTTCCGAAAGCTCAACATTTTTAAAAATCAGGTACATTGCCTTTAACATCTAAGGTAAGTGGTTAATGCTAGCAATTTTGCACCGTTTATTGAAAATGGTTATATTCAAATGACAGGTCTGCTTTCATTCAGTCGTGTTGTGTCCAGTTAAAGACCTCTCGCCGTCCTCTGTTGTTTATCCAACTCTTGAATTGCATTGCGGTCTAAATTAATTGGTTCATTAACAATCGCTACTGACTAGTTTTCAAAGTCCATTATGGGAAATTTTGAGTGCAGTGCTTCTCACTGATTGGACATTTGGACGTTATTCCAAATGGCCTGACCCCTATTTCAAGCACTATGTTGGCGATAGTGTGTTTAAACGCAGCCTTGATCTTCAACTGTTCTTGCCGTTGTGTTGAAGCCATCGCATTGTGGTTTGGGACTGAAGCTGATCATTTGTGTTGACAGAGAGGATGGTTAAAAAGGGGGTATTTTAAGTCTATGGGGTGTTAACTGCAAACACCAAACATGTTTAGATCACCATGGTGTCTTGACAATGCTATATTAACTGAAAACTACGTATTAATAAGTTTCAGTTTCACTTTTTAAACTATTTTGCTTTCCGCACTCAGCGCAATCAGTCTACATCCCACTATTAAAAACTACTGCACATCGCATTAGGTTATCAAGTTACTGTGTACAACTTTGTATCATGTTTTTTTTTTATATATTTACGGAGAATTGTTGCGTGGAAGCATGAAGATATAAGCTTGTGGGGTGAGCATTGGAAACTTAAATCTATCTGTAAGAAGGATTTAAATAGGGCCCAGTAGAGATCACTAAATTACTGAAACATGCATGGATGACATATAAAGGGAACAATGTTAGAACATTTTTAGAACATGGTAGAAAGCTAAAAGAGAGAAATTTTGCATAATACCCTTTCTAATACTGTACAAAAACAAAATATCCACATAAAAAGACATTGGTCTCTTAAAATGTCACGGCATCACTTTAACACAACCTATTGTTTGTTCAATTATCTGTAGCCTATTTACACAATTCAATAGTTCTGCAGTGCTGCCACACCAGACCACATGCACACTGGAGCCATAGAAATCTCATTACGCAGTGAGTCAGCGCTGTGCTATTCCAGGTGATTTTAAATTGGACGGCTAATGTGACAGTTTGGCCTTGCAAATCCTGCTAGCTCTCTTTAAATCCCAACTCATTTAAAATATCCCGTCAAGAATACGTGAGGTGCCACTTCAGAGTCAGACAGGCCTGGATGGTGTCCCTTTAATTGTCTGCAAATTCTAAGTGTGACAAATTAAAATTACAAAACATTCCAAGCCTAATAAAAGCTTTAAAGGAGATACAGGTGCAGAGGACGGCTGTGACATATTTATGTGCGATTCAAGACAAAACAAATTGCTTTATGAAAAAAAAAAATTAAATAAAACCTCAGAAAAGAACAGCTTGCTTGGTTAAACAGCACAATATGGTCACTAATAAATCAATGTGACCAGGCTCTCAAACAAGCTAATATTCACTATTATTTTTATATTCACAGATATTCACTTTAATTAGAAATAAAGTAACCAAAGAATTAAAACATGCAAAGGCATTTTTTTAAATCAATATAATCAGTAATGCAAAGGAAATGTTTAAAGAAATATGGATGAACATAAAGAAACTAAGGAAAAACGGGAAATATGCTACAAATCATTTTATCGAGGAGTAAAAGGTACTGACAGTTTAACAAATGATCCAAATGAAATGGCTCAGGCACTTAATACTTACGTTATTGATTCAGTAAAGACTTTATCAGCCACAGAGCACAATGGGACCCAGCAGGAAAAGCCTCTTGGCATCATGGTCCCAATTCTTACAGTTACTGAAGTATCTGAAGCCACTGTGGACGGGATTATTTGCAGTCTCAAGAATTCAAGAGCCAAAGATGTATTCAGGTTGGACACCAAATATTATGATTACGTCTCTTCAAGAACGTATTTTTCCAAGTCCCTGGGAGGTCATTACGCCAATCATCAAACAGGGAGATCCCACTTTAATCAATACCTATTGGCCAATCAACGTTTTGCAGTAATCTCAAAAGTAGCTGAAAAATGGGTCACAAAACTGCTTACTGAGCATCTAAATACAAAGCCCTTACAATCTGAACCCAGTGCTTGTTTTTGCAAGTACCATTCCACAGAGACTTCTCTATGTGACCTTGTAGAAAACATCAAATCCACTATTGAAACTGGCAATGTTGAAGTGAAATATCTGGGAGTTACACTGGACCCAAAGCTGTCACTCAAACAGCATGTCAAAGAAGTGAACAAAATCAAATATCAAAAGTAGCTGAAAAATGGGTCACAGAGCTGCTTACTGAGCATCTAAATACAAACCCTTACAATCTGAACCCAGTGCTTGTTTTTGCAAGTACCATTCCACAGAGACTTCTCTATGTGACCTTGTTGAAAACATCAAATCCACTATTGAAACTGGCGATGTTGAAGTGAAATATCTGGGAGTTACACTGGACCCAAAGCTGTCACTCAAACAGTATGTCAAAGAAGTGAACAAAATCAAATATAATTGATCAAAATTTCATCATATGAGAAATAATCTATAAACTCTTATTATTGCATTACTAATTGGACAAGCAAAACTACTCTTAAATGAGCTATTTATATAACTATTCATAAAAAAGCACTTAAAGCATTAGACAAAGAGCTCACTAATTATCACTTTTACAGAATACTTGACAAATAAAAAGTTCTTAATTGGGAAAACACAATCAAATATGCAGATTTCATTTTGGCATACAAAGTTTTTAATAATCTTTATCCATCTTTCTCCAGTTTGTGAAAAGAAATTCAAATTGGACAACAAAAGCAGACTCTGGAGGTGACCGCTCCGCCGTTTTGGGAAAGTACTTTTGGAGAGCTCTGTTTGGCTCATCGAGCAGGTCAAACGTGGAGCACAGTGCAGCTCATATACGAGAGAACACTGGCACCATGTCTAAAGCTTTAAAACAGTGGTTGTTCAATGGTCAAATATGTCACCATTGAGGGGTTGTTGGTTTAACTCTTTAAGTCTTGACTCCAAACTTCTAATTAACTCTCTGAAATGAATTGTATGTATAGTGAGTATACTTTTGCGTTGCTGTAATTTTCCTTTTCCTGTAGATGATTTAATGTCAACCTGCTAAGGAAGGAATAAGAAATTAGACTTTTTAAAAATTATTATTATGCAAAATTGAGTCTTATAAGCGTTTCATCATATTAGAACAGTGCTACCTCATCAAAAACATACCTGGAGGTGTGTTTTGTTTCACATGTTTGAGTTATTCTTCTATTCTAATATTAGTCTGTCTACATCTCCAAACCTCAAAATGCTTTGTTCCACCTTGTGATGTCATGGGGAGGTAGTTTTCAAATTACAATTGCCTTTGAGTTCATTAGAGACTGAAATGTTCCAAATGATTCTAGTGGAGCACTTCCTGTATTTCCAAGGTGGAACAGAGTGTTTTCTGTTTCGGAGAAGAACTAAATATGCAGGATTTTTTTTTTTATTAAACATGTGTGAATGAAACAAAACATAACTCCAAGTAGGCCTATGTTTTTTGGGGGGTAACAACATTACAACATGGCTTACAGTCCACAAGAGTCCATTTTGGATAATGTTGGACATTTAAGTTACTCTTACTTGAGTAGTACTACAAATATTTCACTAAAATAAAAAAGTCGTTAAATTAGATGCATTTTTACCTACAGTTACAAGCGAACCACTGTGTCTCAGATTCTTCTCCATCACAATTCTCCATAAAGTCTCAGCAGATGTTTGGAGGAATCTAATTATGCACAGAACGCATTGAAATTCTGCAGACAGCCTGGGAGTTACTCATGATTTATTGATTCCCGCTGAGCAGACATTAATATTGTGGTTATGATTAAGACTTGTCTGGCTTACTTTGGGTGACATCTTGCTTTACGTTGCATTCCCAGTGTGTGTGTGTCCGTGTGTGTGTATCGTGCAGTGCGGCAGACTTGTCACAGTGTGGACTCTTGTTACGTTTAACCTTTCTGGGAACAGGGTCCACGTCTGACATTTCTGGAACAGACATTTGCCAAGGCCGTCTGCCACTTTAACAAAATCCCGGGAAAACTGTCTCTGACATTTTGCTTTTTTTGTGACAGTTTTAAAAGGTAAATGGAACACAACATCCATTAAAGTCCCTGCACTTGATGATTTTCCATGTATCTGAGTATAGCTTCAATGGACATCGCTGACCTGCTAGTCGCCATTTTCCAAATAGAAATTGCACATGGGGAGCAATTCTGGCTCCATTGGCTCTGGGTCCACTTGATTGTACATTGAAAAAAATATTGCCTCTTCATTTTGGTCTTTTAGTATTAACCCACTAATACATAATCCAGGCGATTTTATTTCACTTTTTCTTAAGTAAATTTCTCTTCTAATATGGAACTGTAGCCTCGATGAGCTTCATTTGACTGGATCCAAATGCTATGGGTGATGTCATACCCCTTAGTCCACTTCTTTACAGTCTATGGTCTTGCCTCAGTACAGATATATTGTATAAAAGGCTTCTGAGGTCAAAATAAGTCCGCTGAGTTGATTCCTTGTGGCTCTTGTACAACAAAATGTCCTCTAAAGTGCAGTCAGTCTTATTTTTTTCAAGATCACCAATAGCTGCTTTTTAATAGACTGGGAGTAAAAGGCCATTTCCTGAACAAGCAGAAATCTCATGCACAATCCTGTATGAGCCTGGGATATGCAGGGAATTACAAAACATTATGGTACTTCTGGAATCGTTAGCATCGGTAACGAACATAAACAGGCCCATTGTTCCACCAGACGCTGAACTGACTTGGCAAAAACAGCGAGATAGTTGGTTAGGTAATGTACTTTGCTATTAGTGCACCCATGAATGCACCCTTTTCCATTTAATCATTTGTTTATCCAAAGTACACAAAGTAAATTTCATGATGGTCTGCTTAAAATATATAAGTAAAAGCCACATTATGCAACTCTTTAGCTAAAAAACAGACTCAAATAAATGCTGTAAATTGTTTTGTGGGTTTTTTGTTGTTGTTGGGTTTTTTTTTTTAGTTTATTGCAATGAAAAAAAAAAAAAAACATGTGTCTTTACTGTGAGTGGGCTCGTATCTCCACAAACCTGACTCTTATTTGACCTTGTATGCATGTAAATGTTTTTCCTTTGGCCAGCCCTGTAGAAAGAAATTTGAGGGCCTGGGCAAAATGCTTTACATGTGCCTCCCTCTAATATAAATGAACAGGAAAAGGGTCAATTTTTGGACCCCCCAAAAACGCTGGGGCCCCTGACTACAGACCCCTTTGTCCCCCCCTAGTGTCTACGGCCCTGTGTTTGGCTATTATCCTCCACAGTTTGGCATTACAGTTATCTATCGCCATGGAGAATATTCCTAAGTATGTTTTTTATATTCTACTTCTACTTCCAGAAAGTTACAAGTTACACACTGTAGCTTTAATTCGTCATAAAATATATAAACGGAACAAATGGTGTGACATAATATCCCACTTAACAACATCATACGAGTGTTTGGAGAGCTCCGGGAAGGGACAAAATATGCAGGATTACTTAAACGTGCGCGAATGAAACATCTCAAGGTAAGGTTTTCACGTGGGGGCTTCAATAACAGGGTTAGAAGTTCAAAAAGCTCAAAAGATCTTCAATGAACCAAGCAATAGCATATAAGACACATTAAGGCAGAAGTAAGCCTCGAGAAAAGCACTCACCATTTCACTCTTTAGAGACGCTTCTAATGGCACTTGAAATTGCAAAAGTAGACAGGAAATTGGAACCTTTTAAAACATCTCGGTTGAAATTGTGCAATACCCATCAATCAGTGTAATTTATTCATTCAACCGAGGAAGCACACAGAAAATCGTGACTCATTACTAAACAAATATTAGCCAAAAATGAAAAACACAAAAGCCGGCAATCAAGGTCTTTCGTTTCAAACTACAAAAGAAGGAGCATGATTTTTGTCTCCCTAGAAATTTTCAAAGACTTTTTTTTTACAAAGACTGACAACAAAAACGCCAGCAGTGCATGCAATCGGTGCCAAAAAAAAAAAAAAAAGAAAAAAATAAAAAAAAGTGAAGACATCTTTTTGATTTTGGATTATTCGTTTTTCAGGACCAAAATTGAAAAAAGTGTGATTTAATTCAGAAATTTTGACATTTGAATGAAATTGTGTATGATTGTTAATTATAAACGCATTGATTTAAAGCCACAGATGTTCAAATAAAAAGATTTCATAATTCGGTGGTAGATGGGAGTTGGAAATTATCGCAATTAAAAGTGTGTAATGGGACGTTAAGCAAACACATTACAACAAATTGCATTTTATTTTTACCAATCAGAGAACATTTGTTTTGGAAAATAATTACCTGCTGTCTCACACCATTACGTTTCATGTTGTTTTAATAGAAATTCTGAAATTCATATCAGAGATGGGTAGTTAGATTTACTCGGTTACATTTACTTGACTAAATAGGGTCTATATTATGAAACATGTACTTGTGTTTGCTTTAAGCCAGGAGTGTCAAACTCATTTTGGTCCAGGGGCCGTATCCAACCTACTTTGATCCCAAAGGGGCCGGATCAGAAAACTTGTGGCGTATATACCCCAAAAAGAGCAATAAGTCCAAATATTTGTACAGAGAAACGCAAATCTATCCAATAGAGTTTGATTAATCAGTTAATTTAATCTTAACTTTTTATGACAATGAAAAATCTGGAGAAAATTGGTCTAAAGATTCACTGTGTTGTTTCTATTAGTTAGAGTAATACATTTCTTGTAAGAACATTGTTGATGATGTTACTTACAGTTTGCGTCATGCCCACACAGTCCATGGTGCCTTCGCTGTGCCGATGCTTCAGTGATGTGTCCAGAGTATTTTGACCTGGGGCTGCGTTCTGTTCTTAATTATTGGTTCCACCGCTCTTTATTTAGGCGACATTATTTAACCAAATAATGGTGGTTGACAAATTAAACTTTTGAGGAGAAATGCGATATGGAGAAGTTACGCACTGCACAAATTTTAAGACCTGAAGACGCTGCCATGCTAAGCGACGCAGAGAATTACCAATAATTTAATAGAAAATATTAAATTATGTTTGACACCCCTGCTTTAAGCCATGGTATAATGTCACCAAAAACATACCTGGAGTTGTTTATTGCTTCATTCACACTGTAATATTTTATTGTTATCTCAAAAACTCAAAATGATATGAAACAATTTGAACATTTGTGTTTCTATCTCCAATCCTTCAGAAATAATGTAGTTTTGTGCTCATTTTTTGTCATCTACTCTTTGAAGATACCGGATTTGGGCCTTATTTAATATGTCTTGGTTACTCTTATTTGAGGAGTAGTTTTCCTTTAAACTTATTTAACTTTTACTTGAATAATTTCTTGCATTTCTTTAATACTTCTACTTGAGTAACTTATTTTGTTGAGTACAAATTTCAACCTCTGCTTAGAATTCTGTGCGCAGCGTCGCCGGAGTCATTGTTTTTCCTTTTATCTGTCAGCGCTTTCTGACTTGGATTTGGAAAAGTTAGAGGGATTTTTTTGGAAGAAGCAATTGTCACAGGGTGAAAACTGTTTTGCAAAAAAAAAGAGCAATCAACACAGCGTTATTCTCCGTGTAGGTCACAGCGGGAGACTCCCTTTTTTTCCCTTCCGACCTCTTCCCCGCACAAGTCCGCAGCTCCATCAATCCTCTGCCAGTATTGATTG